>VXBA01004386.1:292818-295318 GCA_013399895.1 Serilophus lunatus | reverse complement strand
GATAGGTCATTAGTGCAGCAGAAATATAAAATACCTTGGCCCAAGACCCTGTGCCTTGAAGCTGTTGAAAACTTCTGTTTCTAAAACTACACATGTGTGTGCAGGAGTTTAGCAGCACAACTTGCACAATCAAAGCCCAAAGTAAGAGAAGCTCATGTGACAGGATTCATTGAGCAGAGAGTCGTACTGCTGAGGTGCAGCTGGTGAAAAAGAGGGCTTGTAACTGCCTTATAAAACATGTCCTTACAAAGTGGGTAAAGGATAGTAGGGCACTGAATGGAAACAAATCCAAGCCAAACAAACAAAACCCACACCAAAACAAAAGAAACAAACAAAACCCAATAAAGTTTCAAAGGAACATTTGATAAAAAGATACTTTTTATCTTAGAAAATAAAATGTGAGGATAGAAAAATGAGACCTATTTAGCTTATGGAAAAAAGTCCAAATGGGGATTTAAGAGAGATGGATTATATTCCTAAAAGGAAATCAGTTTGATGCCAGTCAGCTTTTTGAGGTAGCAAATAATTTTAAAACAAAGGGTTCGTGACTGAGGCTGTGACTGGACTACAGAAGACAAACAGTTTAGGAGAGAATATTTTTTATAAAAAAGAGTGGGTGGAATTTCCACTCTTGCCAAAGTCAGCAGTGGAAATAAGCAAAGGGAGTTGGACACATTTTTGGAAAAGAAGGGAGTACTGGGGTACTGCCACAAACTATGCTATGGGAGCCAAGGTTAGGAAATGTAGTTCGATTTGTACATGCTCTGCTTATGGTAGAAATGTGGAGCCTTCATAAGTTTTTCACTTGGCCTTTCATTTTTCCATATATGTCAGCATTCTCTTGCTGCTGCATATTAATAAATTTTTTTAAAAAAATCTTGCTTCTTTTTAAACAGTAGGATGCAGCAGCATCTATGAGAGGAAGGTAAAACATAATGTACTTTTCAATGGCTACTGTGTGGTATTCAGAAAATTGTTAGCTGTAGGGTATTGATGGCTAGAATTAATTTTTTTTTTTTACATTAAGGTGAAACAGCTTGATAGTAAATGCCATCAAAATCTACTGTTGCAAGAATGCCAGTGATGTTCTTCCTTCATTTTCACATTAGGTTTAATTATTTGCTGGATTTTAATACTAGTTGGTCATTCTTAACATCATTGATTTAACACCAAACCCTATACTGGTAAAAAGCCTTATGGTGCCCCACTTTATTATAATAGTGCAATACAGATTAAAATTGCATCTGTTAAGATTACATCGTGTGTTTGGATTATTGGAGGCAGAAGCACAATAATCTCTCCTGAATATAACTATCGAAGCCAATAACCTGTAACCAATCACATAGTTGTTCTGTTGAAAAATGTGCGCTAGAAAGGATTACATCTTGGAAAAGATCATAAATCTGTCACCACTAATGTAATCTTTACAGGAGCTTTGTAACCAGTTAGCGATTAAAAGAGATCATTACTTTTTTTTGCTATAATTACAATCATAACACATATTTGATATTTTATAACTTTCTTTGTTCAGCAGCAAATGCATTATAAAGTGTACAGCATTAATAAATAGAGGCATAATGAATGTGACTAATTGATTTTGGCAGTCAAAGACTGGCATACTTTTTATACAATAGGGAATCCATTCAAAGAAGCTTAACTGCTATTGAGTGTGAGCCTTCAATGTAATAATGGGACCTAATTTGGATTCTGTTGTATGAGGTGAGTAAAGCAGTACAAGTTAATACTACGTACGGCAGTGTAGTTCAGCATGTAATACACACTTGTATGTAGTGATTCCTCTCTTCTCACTGCTATAAACCACTATATCCCAGCTCACACATGTGCTGCAATATTTTGAATAAAGTCTCTGTCTATATGTCATAAACTCTGAATGGAGAAACTCTGCATCTTGTATAGAAGAGAGCATATTTAAAATACTCCTTTTTCTAATCTAACTGGGCACTACTTTTTGTCCTCATCTCTTTAATGCTGGGCTCAGATTTTCCCTGAATGTGAAACCCACAGACAGCAATGAAAGTGCTGGGAGACAGCACAAAAAGATTAAATCGTATGCCCAAGTGCAACAGCATAGCCTTTTAGCAGGTGTTTAGTGAAAAATTAATTCCTTGAAATTCCAAGGGAGAAGCCTGAGGGTTTATGAATAGTATGACCAGTCTTACAATCAGGACTCTGGATGGATATCAAAACTGATTTTGTATTCTTTACAAAATCACTGTAAAATAAATATATAACGAGAAAGCTACTTAATTGCGCACATGACAGTGACAAAGCCAATGGAACCTTGCACCCCTATAAATCCTGTCACTACTCCTATCCCAAGTTCATGGGTTCAGAAGTACATTTTGTGCATGCTGTAGAGACTGTGGGAGTTTGGTGGTTTTTTGTTGTTTGGGTTGCTGGGGGGAGGGTGGAATGGGGGGATGGTTTGTTGTTTGGTTGGTTTTGTTTGTTTGTTTGTTTTAATGGGACTGTTTATTTC
>VXBA01004386.1:192818-285318 GCA_013399895.1 Serilophus lunatus | reverse complement strand
AGATGTGGCAGTAATACCACGTGACCCTTCCATGATGGGCACATCTCCACACTTAGCCAGTTAAATACTACTTTTGGATTCCCTTTGTATGTATCCGTGGAACTCTAGGTTAAAGATATCGTTACCTATAACTGACAAATGGACACTATGTGGATGGTATTACCCCGGGCACTCTGTTCCAAATGCATTGTGTCTAACAACAAAACCCCCCGTGAAACTCATAAAATTACCAATTTCACAGTTGACTTTCTTCCTGCTCTGCTCTGTAGCCTTCATACTCCTGGCCTGTCTCCACACACTGCAGGAGATGATGTCGGACCAAACCAGCAATGCTGCACTAAAAAGGTTCTTGATATAAACAAGATCTGATTAAAACATCTGCAGATTTTTGCCTTATCTGGATAAATCCTTCTGATGTGCATTGTCTGTCATAATGCAATAACAATCACCGTGGTGTCCAAAAAGGGGGTTTATATCAGCTGATTTTTGTTTCCACCCCTGTAAACTGCACACTCATGTAGAGAAAGTGTGGTATTGCCTTGCACAGGTTACGTGTGAAGAATTACATCAACATCCATACTGGGGTTTGGCCTTTCCTGCACTTTGGCATAGTTGGAGGTGTAAACAGCGTTACTGGCCACTGCACTTCTCACCTGGAATCTCAGCATGTTGCTAAAAAATGAATTAAATCTCACAACAGGGCCCCGAGGACTCTTATTTTACAAAAGGGGGCTGTAAGAACTGAAAGAATAAAAGCTTTTCCACGTAGGCAAGTTATGGAAAAGATTGGAGGGTCTAAATTTGCAGTATGCTAAGTATTCTATTCTGACTTACTCTGCAGATGCTCCTAGGGCACAGGAATGGCTGGCAGTTTAGAGAGCTAATGGGCACCAACTGCACATGAAGGGTATCCATACAGGGAGTTGGAGTATTGTGATCTTGCAGCCTGGGATACTTGGCAGGTAGCGTCCCTTTGGTTACAAGCCCAAAGTGATCTAACCAAATCACAGAGTGAATTATCCAGAACAGTTTAGAGTCTACAACTTGGGTTTCCTACTTAAGTTTTCTACTCCCTGGATCTTCATTGAGGATGTGTCTAGTGTACTAGACTCCATTCTTTCCAATTTAGAACTGCAGTTTCTCTCCTCCCAAAAGATGTCCTTAGTTCCACTTTTGCCTCTGTGAAGGCTTTCCTTACCCTACCCTTCACTGCCTCTTGTCTGTGACTTTGCATCTTGCCAAAGCCACCCACTGTATTTCAAAACAATCTTATATTTCAAGAGAGTGTCCTTCTTGCAAATTTCTCCCTCTTTTCTGTCTTTGATCTCCCTGTTCTCAACATGGCCCTCAGTGAAATCCTCACTTGTTCATCTAAATCAGGGAGTAAGCTACTTAGTACAGGGAACTTGGTATTGAAGTACTAGCGAAACACAACCCATCAGTAATCATGAGGTGGCTGGCACTGACTTTCACTACAGCTAGGAAGAAACAAGAGTTAGCAAGTAAATAGTTGCTCCCTTTACACATACCTGGTCATAAAGAATACAGCAGGCACTAAGCATAACAAAGTGTGGGCCCTGAGCAGCATTATCACGGGTTCCCAGTAAACTTGGTGCTTGTAGATTCTGTGATAGAATCCAACAATCTTTCACCATTTATCACAAATTACTTTGCTGGTACCACAAGTGCTGTGAAAAGCTGGAGCAATGAAACATTACATGTCTAATCCACCTCTTTCTTCCATTGCTCCAGCCATTCCATAGCACACAAAAAAACTGGCAACAGCTCTCTCCTTTTCACCCATAAATAACAGAAATTGCCGTATTTTTATGAAATTGGAATTAATATGAGCTGTTGTGTAGCAGTTTCCCCAAAAGTGACTTTTAGTCTGCCTAAATCCCCTATTTAATGGCCCTATAACTTGCCTAAAATCTTACTACTTTCCCAGGCTGTCTTTAAGAAGTGAGGTGGCACGAGGAAGCCCCACACCACTGAAATGGGATTAAGAACAAAATGGGTTAAATGAAAGAGTACTGACATAGGTTCATTTAGTTACCATCACAAGATCTGGCCACAAATATATTGTGCATTACTCTGCTGTGAGTTATCATGGCTCTGACCCCTCTCGGGAGATCCCCATGCCACCACTGTATTAACGACTGCATCTGCTTCAGAATAACCTTATTAGCTTGCCACAGCTGAGCCAGTAATCTCATAGGATTTTTGTCCCAGTCCCTTGTGGGGTGTGATTCTCTTCTCCTTGAATCCAGTTTGATGCCCAAAATTTAATAAGTTTTCCTGGACCCTCTGCTCTCCCTCCCCCTCCCCTTTTATCATCTGCTGTAGGGACTATGAAATCCCCAGTAACCTCCCCAAATGCCATCAATAACTCCTGAAATGCCATGATGTTTGGTGCTTCCTTAGACAAAAAGCTATGTTAATTAGGTAGGAGGAATTTTTCGTCCCTCTTTTTAATCCAGATTTTTGCCTATGCATTTTGTACTGAGCACTCCCAGTAACTAGTGCAAAGCTACAGTACCCTTACATGCGCCTTTATGTATGTAAATGTTGCCCTCCAGTCTGAAACCATTAAGTGGCAAGTGAAATCTGTCATGATGTTCTGGTAACATGTGAACAGCTCTGTATGTGAAGGGGTTGAGGGGTTTGAGGGAGCTGGGGCATGGATTTGTGTGTATGTCTGTGTCGCTTTCCTTCCCATTTGACTGAACTCTCAGACTGCTATTCCTTGTAATCTGCATCACTTGATCGAGAGGCACAAACGATACTGAACACAGCAAGGTGTCTATATAATCATTAACTCTCTCGCCCTCTGGATAGGACAAATGACATACAAGCCTAAACTCGCCAGGGGTCTTCTTTGGGACTGTGTCCTGGGGGAATCTTCTCCTATGAGTTAATGGAGTATTCGTAAATGGGCTGGCTGCTTTCCTTCTGTGTGGTAGTTCTTTCCCAACTTTCCTTTCACAACCTCTGGCATCAAAAGCAAAGATATTGCATTCGTAGCATGTACTTTTTTTTTCAGGACCCATGCAAAGAATAGCAAAGCCATTAACAAACCCCTTGAATAGAAAAATGTGCTGTAACATGATCTGCAGTAGGCAAACATTTAGCCACAACACTGTTTAGATTATCCTTGCCAGGATGGAATAAACGCCTTTTAATTCTCTGTTGAACAATACTTCTTTCTCTTTCTCTCTCTCTCTCTCTTTTTAGTCTTATTTCTACTGTGTTGGCCTACTTCTGGTAGATTCCCCCACAACACTGTGGGTTACACTTGTTTTGACTGCACAGCTGCCTTCCCACTCGCACTGACTTTTCCTTGCTCAACTTCCAGCCTATAATGTTTGCAGCTTTTGAGGCTGATATTAGGAGGAGAATCTGTCAAGTCCATGGGTAAAACGGAAAGGGCACCTGGTGGGAAGCTTGGAGCTCTTCCTAGCCTGCTACCTGCTTTGTTACCTTGGATGAGTTATGGTACCTTGGTGGTCATAGTTCCCCCTCTGTAACATGATTACTGTGATATTTAAATTCTGGTTTTAAGGAGCTTTGAAATGCACAGCTGTAAACACAGTCTGAATGCTGTTAAAATTGAACTGGCTCCTTTAGCTCACTGACTAGGCTAAGCTGTTTAGACCAAGGCTCTCCAACTATTACAGCACGTTATTGTGTCCCATCACCCTGAAGAGTACTCATCGTCATTCTCTTCCAAGAGCACTGTGTCAAACACTTGAACCGTGTCCACAGAAAGTGGTATTGCTGCCCTGCCATCACAACTTCAGTTATGTTCCTCTCCTGTTCCCCTTTCTGTCTCAAAGTCCTGTTTGGCAAGCTTAGGGTAAGATACATCTTGCCATCTCTCTGTGCCGGGTATCTTCCTTTGCATAGCTGTCAGGTATACATTCAGTAAGGATGGGAGAAACTCTAAATGTCATCTTGACACTCTTAAACTGTGTTTGATTTAAGACTCTGTGTCTTGTGTTTGGTTCTGGAGAAAACAGTGTTCCAGCAATCAAACAGGAAAAATAAAATGGATAAAATACATTTATTTCCTGTTTATGATCATGAAATATGCCTTCTTTCCTCATCACTAGAATGTTTCTGGCCCTTGATAATACTCATCCTCTCTCTTTCCTCTATATACCCTCTCTGTCTCTTACTGTTTTTGTTTTTTCTTGACCATCTTATACAGAATTTAGGTATTGCTTCCTTGCTTTTCTGTTTGCTTTCTTCCTTGCTTTTCCTCACTGGTACAGACACAGAGTTTCCAGGTATTGCTTTAGCTTGTTTTCCAGTTCTATTTTCCCTGTTATTTCTTTTGTATTGTTTCAGTGCTGTCCCTTTTGTTTGTCTCTCATTATTCTTCCTTTTCTCATCAATTTTCTCTGCCAGTTTTTTTCTTCTTTGCGTATTTTCTCCTCTGGTGATTCTATCTTATTTCCCCCAGAATAACCAACCTTTTCCTTTTATTTTTGGCTACCTTTCATTCTCTTGATTACTCTTTCCAGAGGTTGATGAATCTAGCTTGCTCTTGAAATATTTAAATATTTAATAAGAGGATGACAGCTATTCCCAAGACACTTGTGTCAGCGGACAGACAAGAACCCCCTACCCTTCCAGTCTCCCAGCAGGCCTTTTATGCACTAACATATACCCAGGAAACAGGATTGCTGAGGGGAAGGAAAGGTTGCAGTTGAAATTAAGTCCCCTTGAGCCATCTCTAATTCCTAGTTGTCTGAATGAAAATATTCAGTCATGTAATTCCTTCATCGCCTTTGTTGCAGGTGATAGTAGAGGCTCTTCCTTTGTGCCTAAGTGCCTCTTTTCAAGGCTAATCTGGCCCCATTGCTAGCACACATGAGAGAGACCTGTGTTTATTCTGTGCTTTGTTCCCTTGAGCTCTTTGACCTCACATAGTGGTGGACATAGCAGAGACATCACTGAAAGTGACCTTCTCCTCAATCTCTTCCTGACAAGACCCCCAGATTTTTCTCCTAGGGAGTAACTGGCCCCATTTCTGTGCTACACACCTTCCTGCTGTAAACTTTGATTGGAGCTTTGTCATCTTTCTTTAACAATCCTGTGTTGCTTCCTCATTAAATAGATACCGGTAGAATTGTAACCTGTTCTGTCTTGGAGCGTTTATCCCTATTTCCCCTCTTTTGTGAAGAAGTTTGTCTTATATTGTTTCTTGTATTCAATGGGCTGATCCAGAGAACACATGGAAGAGAAAAATAGACATTTGAACTTTTGTGTTAGGTAGTTTTGTTTCCTCTTCTCGTCAGCAGATATTTTTTCCTATGTCGTTCATGTAATCCCCTGAGTTGTTTGAAGCCTCCCTTAATAATCTCACTGGTATTTCTCCACACTTACAGCTGTATTTTCTCTATTCTTTTTTTTTTTTCCCATAGCTGGTGACAGGAGAGGGACGGATATTTTCGCGATATGCCCATCACTAACTCACAGCTCAACCTAACCGATGAAAGGTCCCCTTTGAACTAACTGCCAGACAAGTCTTTCTCTTCAGCCCAGGACAAGAGTAATGCCTAGGAGTTGTATCTAAAATAGTAAAATGTGTCAAAATAGCAGCTGCTGAAGGAAGGCAAACCCCTTTTCTCTAGGATTATTTCCATATCTCCAGTTGCATGTTTATGCATGTAGTTCTGTATCACTGGTACTCCTGCCTCCCTTTTGTCTGTTCTGAACTTGTGGGTGCCCTCCTTTCTTACTTTTTTGGTGGCTTCACCTTTGCAAATTGTACTAAGCACAGACCTTACCAAGGTTTCCTAGATGAAGAGCAGAAATCCGTTCACCATTTTCTCCTCATTTCACTTCCCTTTTCTTCAGAGGCAACGTTTTGTACGTGCTATTTGTCAAATGACTGACTTGTAAATGCCTTTCCCTGCCCTCCAAAAAGCCCCGACATCCTATACAAACAAACCCAGCAATGACATACATTAATATATGGAGAAAATATGTAATGGTTTCTGTGAATTTTTTTAAGAGATAAGTAGTCTCATCGTATAAAGCTTCAATTCTTGAAGATAGGGAATAGGAAAATCATTTTAAAACTTTGGGATTTTCTCAAACTACCTAATCTACAATGAAACAAACATTTTGGAAGTCAAGCCTAGCCTGCACATTCGTGGTTGGAACCAGAACCAGGTGTGGCAAAGCAGCATTTGCAATAAGTGTTCATTGTCTACTGGTGTGTTAAACTCCTTCAGCCCCACATTCCATTCTGTTGCTTCAGCTAATGATTCTTGCCTGACTCCTTTAATTGGAGGGTGGAAGTCCCCTCCTGTACACTCCACACAACATGTCAAGTTAAACACAAGTCACCTCCGTTAGTGCCAGTGGGTGGGGGAAAGCACAAAGGAAAAATATAACAACAATTCTGCTCAAGCCTTTGAAGTGTTAGACGATCAATCTGTCTGCTTGAGTCTGATTCTGAATCCCTCTTTAAAATGCATCAAATGTTTGAGCCTGAAGTTCCGTCCTGACAGCATCTGTGAGTCTCTGTGGAGACATCTGCTCCACAGTTTCACAGACGCTCTCTGTGTTCACATGAGAAGAGTTTGATCCAAAGGCCTAGCCAGAGTGAGACTGTGCGGAGTTGTAACTAGACAGACAGTTTTAGCAGGGTCCTGTGGAGTCTCAGTAGCAAAGACCCTGTGGAGCTGGAGTACGTGTTCTGTAGCAAGGGCCAGAGGTTTTTATTCTGCCTTTCAACTAGACTGTTCTCCACCAAAACCAAAATAGCTACAGGGACATTTGCTGGGGAGAGGGGAAACAGAGTGCCATAGCTTCTTGGATGCTTTTAATGTCAGAGCTACACACTATGTCAGCAATAATTATTAAAACAAAACTCAAAGTGTTTATTATTGGAGAGTTAGGAGTGTTCAGGCTTCCTCAAAGTAGGTAAGGCAAGTAACTCTGAAGAGTTAGAGAATTGCTTTCATTCCACTATGGCTGTGTGGTTCCTACATTGTACTTGGCTGTTATCTCACAATTAATGTAGAGGAGTAAATCAGAATTGCTTTTTCATCTTGTTCAAGCTTACATACACCATAGACTTCAGTACTCAACAGCTAAGAATTGCCTTTTATTATACTCTATGTATGTAGCACCCTTAAAGGAGAAACTCTAAAGGGTTCATGTTATGACTTAGCACTGTATAGATTTTCCAATAGCTTTCCTGGACAGTCTGCAGTGTCAGTAGCTTTTCCATCACAATGGTCCCAGAGACCATTTTAGGTGAGTAGTACTCTGTAGCTGTGGGTTTTAGCAACAGCTTCAGTAATTGTACTGTTTTCACAAATGCCAGCAGCGCATTAAAAATAGGCTGGGGCCATCTTCAAGGGTTATGAAATAATCTGAATTCATTCCTTGTGAAATTAAATCTGGAGTAGTTCAGACCTATGGGTGGAACTGTAAGCAGTCTTCGGAGATGGCAGCTTACTTTATAGGGCATCCTTCTATTTACTGCATCACACAGCAAGATAATAATTTGCTGATCTGTCATTAGTGCCATCATTAAAAAAAACCAAAACCCTCTTGTGTGTTTTCTTTGCTTTAGGAATCATGGTTCACAAACCAAACAAGCCAGCAGCTTTAAACTGTAGCAGTAAAGAAGATGTCACCTTTTATTGATCATGTATTTGAAAGAATATCCTTTCATTTTTTCATGTATTAGGATCTGAAGTCACTCAGACAATTGGTGAATTATTTCTTCATTTGTTGCTTACTCAATAGGTAGCAAACTCAAAAAAATCATTTTGCTTCCAATTTTTTTACTGGTAGCCAAAGTCGTAACCCAAATGAGGTGGGATGTTTGGTAGCCTCCTCATTCTTCCGTCTACACCTGAAAATCACTGTCTAGTCTCTGCTACCCTGTCAGAAAATGAGATGTGTGTGAAGGAGTTGTCTTCTAAAACAACTTAGGATTGGGGGAAACAGCAATAAAAATCAAATAAACAAAATCTGTGGTAGGAATAGGTCTCAAAAAAATTGGGAGAATTTTCTTTTAAATGCCCTTAGTTTTCCCTCAGTTTCTGCATTACATTTGTGTGTACTGCTGCCCAGATTTTGGTCTCATGCTGCCCACATCCAAACTTTTCCTCACACAGCAATAGCTCCTTCCTTTTTCTTTTGTGCACTAACCAGCAAAACAGTTGGTTACTTCTTCAAACTCATGGCTCATGATATCTCAAAATGATGCACTAGACTAATAAGCTGGTGTTTTCCATAACCTGCTCCTACTTAGCTTGGAACACCACAGACACATTCAGGCCATCAACTTTCAGTGAACATATAAGGCAGAAGTCTTTCTGAGTCTCCAGCACAGCAACACAAAACATTGTATGTGAAAGGAAAATGCAATCCTTTCTGTAATGTTAATTTGTAAGCTATTAGTCTTAAGTTAGGATGATTCCTCTTCATGAACGTGCCCTTGGGTACTGCTGCAGCATCAGTCAATTCTGCCATAGATGGTCTCCTCCCCCTAACAGCTACAAATCACAAACAAAAGCAAAGTTGTTTTTTTTAAGCCCTAATTTCCTTCGAGACTTACCGTTCACAAATCCTAGCAGAAGTTTTGGCACATCCTGAGCCCCAGTCAGGATGACTGGAGTCAAGCAGATTGCAGGTTTGAAGGGATACATCTCCTCCTCCGAAAGGCGCACCACTGGGAGGGCCAGCAGCCCTCAGTTTGCTGCCAACGTGAGGGCTACACAAGCCACTCTAATGGTCATTCTTCTGGTTAACGCAGACAGCAGATTTTCATTTTATTTTTTTTTCCCCAACACACACAAATGTCTACTTATTCCATTTGGGAGATGGATATAATCCGTAAAACTCAGTGCACATAAGCCAGATGGCAGATCTGAGTAAGTTGTGACCAAAAACTTTTGAACTTTAGCCCAGTTCCACACCAGTGGAAGATGTGTCCCCAGTGAATCTGGTATCTGTGCTCATCCAGCATAGCTAAGAAGGGCACAAATAAGTCCTGTGCAAATAATTATGTTGGATCAGTTTATGCCTAACATTTATATATACCCGCCTAATTGAATTGAGTGTCTAATCCCAGGGTTCATTATCTATTTCCCTATCTAAGAGTTGGGGGTTTTTTTCCTATTTATGTTCAGCACCCAGCTGTCCTCTCCTCCAAATGATCAACCATTGCCCCGTGAAAGACT
This sequence comes from Serilophus lunatus, assembly GCA_013399895.1. NCBI lineage: Eukaryota > Metazoa > Chordata > Aves > Passeriformes > Eurylaimidae > Serilophus > Serilophus lunatus. The sequence goes on along the minus strand of VXBA01004386.1, from coordinate 276,103 downwards.
TCACATCAGCCTACAAAACCTGTATCATGGTGCAGCAATTTTCTCAGCAAAGATGCATAGGGAGCTGGGCCTGCCCCCAACACTGGATGAAAGTAGTTAGGAGAAAAACTGCATGGAAGTCTGAAAGATGGAGCACATTTTTCTTGAAGCCCTCCTTGACAGTCTGCTGGAGAGACTTTAGCATGATACCAAGCCAGGACATGGCATTGCTGCCTTTTGTAGTAACTAGAATAAAGCAATAAAAAGATCAGTTAAAATTCTTGCTGGAAGTTATTGATAGAAAAATTCTTTCTGTGCAAAAGATTATAAACAGAGCTTTATCTGAGGATGGATTTGTTTTAATTTGGCATTGATGTATTTGATACCTGGTAGGATCAAAGAAAACAGAATCAAAGAGTGAAATACAGGCAGAACTGCTTCTCTGAATATTGGCCTCTTTTATAGATACAAAATCTCAGGACTAGAGTGCTCAAATTTATTTGTACTGATGTTTGTTTAAAGATCAATATTAAATAAATTGGTCTGGAAGCTATAGTCATAAAGCAGCTGTCGGACTAATGTAATCCCACAATGCTATTTTGTCTACTGCATGAAACCTGGTTAGTTGTGTACGTCTGATAACATGTGGATATCTAGTGAAAAAGAAAATAGCTGAAATGGATTTGGTGCACTTGGATTAACTATATGCATATCCCTAGATTTGAAATTTCAGCTTGCTGACCAGATTGTAGATCAAGCCTAACTTTCAGATTTTCGTGGTAAATCACAACTTGAATTTAAATAGTTAGAGAAAGAATTTTACGCTGTTCACATTGAAAGTAGTGAGGGGAGATATAATTGTAAAACTGCCTGTTCTGGCTTAGGATGCATAATAAATCTCCAGTGTCTAAATACATACAGTTTATGTGTTTGATAATAAACACAGGGTTCTTTGTGGCCATTCTTCTGCATTTCTGTTGACAATTTGCAGGGATTTTCTCTGTGATTTCCCTCAATGAAAACAAGAAGAAAGGAAATATTTCGAAATGTAGGGCTGCTTTGCATTATGAGAGTCACATGAAGGACCTCTGACAAGCCTAAGATTTCTATGTGTTTGAGAGGCTGTCAAAAATGCTCTGAGCCAAAAATGAGATTTGTTTGTACAATGTAAACCAGTTTATCTAGAGGTCCAAGGGACACCTGAAAGCTTTGGATAAGCAGTTTTGGATGAAATTAGTGGCTTTTTTAGAATGGCCTGCCCTTCATGTTCCCCACACTGGTCAGGGCTGAAAAGCAAATTGGTGCCTCATCACCATACTGAGATTTTGGGAGCCTCTAACATGGCCCCATTGACTTTGCTTGTCTGCACAAAAGCTCCTCAGATCTCAGTGTACTGAGTTTCAAAAGTTAAGTAGCTAGAAGCACAACAACTTCTTGTCCCATATAGGACCCAGTACACTAAAGTATCCTGTCCTTGAAAGCCAGAATCAGCCTCACTTGCTGTGATGCACCTAGCCCCCCACAAGAGGCAAGGAGAGGAGGTCTGCCTTTTCTCTACTTCCCATGTTTTCCAGTCCATCCATCTGACCTGTGTGATTTTAATGATGCTTTCATGAATAGAGCTGAACAGCTGACACTGTAAGTAATAAGTGTCTTCTCCAATGTGTATTCATTCAAGGGGGAATGGCTAGCATCCTGAAAGTTTCAACACCCTTATCACAGTCCCATTGTGAATGTATGGATGTGTCATCTCACTGTTGACAAGTGGATGACTTGTGTATCAGGATCATAATGTTTGCCCTCCTACACCACAACCTTGACTGTATTTATACACTCTAATCCAGCTTTATTGAGAGTATGATACTTAAGTGCATACAGGTATTAGAATTTGATGGAATGAATGTCCATAGGTGTGAAAAAGGACTTTTGTTAGGAGACACACCCTGAGGTACATTTACAATCTGAAGAGCCATTTGTATTTAATTGTAAAAGAAGATGTGGTATGAATAAAGTCATTTTTCAGCAACTGTAGCATCGTCCTGCCTTCTGAAGGGAGTTTTACAGAAGTTCCCACTGACCAGACCATTGCTTATGGTTTTGGGGATGATAACCAACCCCTCTTTACTTTTTTTTCTCAGTTTTCCTAGTGATTGCCTCTGTCTTCTTGGGTCAATCACTTAATTGCTGTGAAATGCATTTGGTCGCAACATTAAAATGGGGACAGTGATGCTTCTTTTTTGGTATGTAAAGCATTTGGGGAATTTTGTGTGAATATGACTTTTGCGGATTGTTTTGTGTGATCACGATGAAAAATACTGCTGCACTGAAAAAATGACAAGAGGGGAGAGTACCTAGGCATGTCTGTGGGGGAAAACATGCATAAAGAAGAGCCCCAGATGACAGTACAGCCACCTGCAGCCCTGTACCAGGCATGCTCTGAAACAGCAGAATCATGTCACTGTTGCAAACACATCATGATTTGCAGATGTCCAGCTGGATTCTGCAATTTATATATTGCTTACGTAGCAGTGCCTATATATCTGTAACCATATACCTACAGGCAGCAGAACATTTTGTTTCTTGTCTTTTTTAGAGATTAATTCTAATGCAATACAAATGGGACATTATCCCGGTGCATGTCTCCCCTTTGGAAATTCAGGAAGGATGCGAGGTTTATAGCCTGGGTTATAATCAGGAAAGGGCTTAACAAGGGGAGTAGGGGAAAATGGAGGTAAAGGAGACAATCTTTCCTTTTCATGAAATCAATTCTGTAATGTAGTTTAACTGCAGGTTCTGCAGCGAGGAGCAGAATTCATTTTCCAACTATTTAGGACTTCTAGTCCCTAGAAGCCTCAACCATGGAAATGAGGGAACCTGTTTACTAACATAGTGTGCTGCCACTCTGGCATGTTTTAAATGCCGTGAAATGAGAATAGATAGGGTATGAATTTGTAGGTATATGACTGCATACTATATCTATAGTTCCAATTTTTGTAACAAAGACATAAAACTTAAAGCAGAAATGTGGCTGATTGTGCTGAATTATTACTCCAAGATAGATTCATCAAATCTCCCAGCTGTATAAGACAGGGCTTACTAATGAAGTTCCCTATCAAAAAGAAAAGCCTAATTTTGATTTGGCTTAGGTAATGAACTTCTTTTTCCTGGTGTGATTATCTGCATGGGGTGGCTAAAAGAGTAGCAAGAGAGAGTGCGCTCACAGAAGCATTATGCAAAATGTCTTTTGTCTCTTTTTGCTGGGATATATTAAATTTTCAATGTAGTCTATGTAATATAAAATTATGATAATGACTTTTGGCCCACTGTGAAGGCAGCTTGCTGGTCCTGAGCATGTGTGTCTGGCTTGAGCACTAGGATACACTGTGGGAGTTGCCTTTTCTATTAAGAAACCTCTAGATACCTAATGATGAATTTTCTTTCACCAAATGTTCTCCTTTTGTCTAAAATACAAGCATTTTCTAAATTGCTTTTGAGAAAAACAAGAGAGGCAGAGAGGTCTATGGCACTGACAAGGGATATTGAAACAAAGCAAGGAATTCAGTTAGCATCATTCTTGTAATTATAAGCCAACCAAAAGATTGTTTCATCTAATAGTGAAAATATTTACTACTTTATTGAAATAAATGATGCCATTACATTAATGAAGGGACAAATCAAACAATTTGCTCATAAAATGTCACGGCAAATTCAGTAGCATGAAACTTGACAGTCAAATTTATTGTGGGTAATTGTAACAACTTTTGCTACCCATAATCTCTTCAGTAATTGTTAAATTCTTCTCCTTTTCCCCCTTCTTTCCAATCCTTCATGAAAAAAAGGCCAAACAATGAAAAAGGACTCATAGGTGTTACTGTTTTATTATAAAAAAATTAGTATCTTTTAAATAGAAGGAACATTTTATAAACTGAATATAGTTCATAGTTATCTTGCAAGATCCTGTTTACGTGATCCTTTTCTATTTCATTGCCATGTGATTTCTGTGCTTTTCTACGTTTCTATGTTTTTTTTCTGTATTGTCGAAGGCACTGGGACAAAACTCGGAGTCCACACTAAGCTGTGCTTCCTGTACAAAACTATGGTCATCCCCATGTGACATCACTGTAACATTGCTATCACATTGTCATACTCACTGGATTAAAATTTCAAGGAAGGAATGAACTGCAGCACCCTTAACTGACTGGACCATTTTCAGTCTGTTCCCAGTAGCAAGAAAAGAAATGAAACATATACAGAAAGAACAGGTGTTATCCTGGCACCTAAATGTCCTTATCTGCATCTAGAGGAGTAGGCTTCAGTGGATGTCCTCACAGAACAGAACTGCAGGATCTGGCCTATATTGTTCAGGTCTGTCATACTACTAAGGTGATTATTTTTCAGTTTCCCAGGAGAACTGAGCTGCCCCCCTGAGGCAGCTCCAGCCGGTAGCTTTCTGTGGCATGTGTCAGGGAAAGGGCAGTGCTGTGGGTATTTACATACCTGATGATCACAACAGAATTATCTCTGCCATGTGCCTGTTTGCATGGACTTGATTTTAATTTGGTAAAACAGGTTAGTTACCAAGAAAGCACTTAGCTTTTGCAGAATAATTAAGATTACTTTATATCAAAATCTGAGGGAAAAAAAAGATTAAGTAGAATGCGGTGGAATAATAAAAACAAAAGCTTCATTTTTAATTTTCTGATACTACAGAGAGCCAGCATAACCTTTAGCGGATTAAGAGCAAATCTCTCCAGAAATGGAATCAAGCCTTCTTGCCGCCTTCTCTTCTTCTAAGTAAAGAGAGTATTGTACGTTTTGCAATGAGTAAAAGCTCTGTGAATATCTGAGAACACATTAGTAGGTCTAAAGGTTGGGAATGTGGGCAACTAATTAATTAAATTATTATGCAATATAGCTTGTAGCAGTGTAAGCCTGCATTCTTTTGACCCTCCTCTCTCCTCAGCCCTTTCTGCTTTAAATGAAGACACATAGGAGTGATACCTGTCTCTTGCTGGCATTAGTTATAGGTTTTCCAGTAATGCACATAATCAGACTCTTTCTCCTACATCTGTAAATGTCCTACTGATCGGCAGTAAAGAAAACCTCTCAGCGTCTTGGCATTTCTTTGTAGCTGCCAGTAATCTCTGACTGTAATCTTTATTAAATCAGTCCTTTAGTCCCTGTGAAAACCATTTCCTTACTATGTATAGCTATTGAGATTTCATTTTAAAATAAATAATAAAACTTCTGAGACATATGGCATTATACCACAGGTGTCACGCCCTTCGAGGCTGCCTTGTGCATAGCAATGGCCGCAGATCGATGAGAGAGCTTGAAGGCTCTAAGAAATGAGTCTGCTGAAAGTTCGAAGGGTGGAAGTCTCCAGTATGTATGTAATGAGGTTATGTCTGTGCCGCACTGGCTTTCCTACCAGTTGGGAGGCATTGTACTGCTCTGCTCAAGTGGCCAAAAAATATTGTTCTTTTGGTTACTACCCAAGCTTCCATATGTTACCACTTTTTCTCTTTTCTTAAATGCAAAACTTAGATAAATGCTGAATGGATCAAACTACATAAGGTTATGTTTAAATGGCAGAAAGAACAACTCTTGGCAGCCACGTTCTGTGTCTTTATCCTTAATTCTTCATCTGTATTTTATTAGCTGAAGCAGACAGCAGCAGATGAGCAGAAACTTCTCTGCATAAGAGCTCTAGGAAAGTAAAACTGGTCATTATAAGAGCATAAGGCCGTGCTGCAGTTGAAGAATCCTGGGAATGGAAAAGTGATTGTTTAAAATATTTTTGTCTGCTGGTTCCTATTTATACCAGAAATTGTAATTTGAGTCTAATTATTTTCTAATTTCATGAACACATTTTGGTGTTCAAAGAAGCCACTTTTTCTTTCTTTTCTTGTTTGTAGGGTTTGTTTTTTTCTTCTTCGCTTCTTCTTTACTATAAGATTGACTCAGTAGTTTTAGATCTTGCTTATTGCTTGGTCACAAATGTTTGCACAGCTAATGTATCTATTTCACATGCTTCTTCGTATAGAGATGGTTAGATCTATGTAATATACTTTGCCTTATGTGAATGCAGAGCTTCGAGTCATTCTTAGCATTTATTTGTGTAAAGAGATTTCATAGTAATATGGGGGGCTTTCAACCCATTCATGTTTGATATATACGCTCCAAACATATTTCTGGGGTTTTTTGCCTCTGAGTAGGATATCTTGCCAGAGATTCAGGTCCACAAAGCTGTGTTCAAATCCTCTGGCAGGGGCACCACTGTTTTTGTATTAATGTATCTCCTGTTCTTGCGAGTAAATGGCTCGCATTCTGGTTTTGTTGGTCTGCCAGCCAAACTATGAAGTGGTAATTGAGTCTGTTTTAAAGTGGAATGGTTTAAACAGTGCTTTAATTGTACTCAAGCCAATTCCATAAATATACACTCCAGTATTAAGTTATTTTCTACTATAAGCACTTACTCAGAATCCATTTTTGTTACGTTTAGTAAGTTTGCTTCACTTGTCTTTAAAACAATTTTTTTTTTCTGAAACTCCTTCCTCCCTCTCACACGCTTTTAAATTACAAAGCAGGTGCACATTTTTAAAAGTGATCTCGTTGTTCTTGTCAAAATGGTCCTGTCCCTCTCTGCTCCCTCTATCCATGTGTGGAAAACGTTGCATTTATTATCGCACCCAGTTTTATGCATCTTCCAGATGATTTAACTGAACTGGTGCTATGGAGGATATGCTGACTGGCACTTTTCCCATGCCTAATGTGTTAACAAAAGCCAATAGTGTCAGTTTTAACAGTTTTAGTTAAATTCCCATGACACTCTTAACAAACGTTGAAACCTCTGCCATGTCTTACCCTGACAGATTCCCCGCCGTCATTGCACACTTAAAATAAATGTCATCCCCAATCAAAAAGTTCACGTTTTTTCTGACAATATAATTTGTTACTTTGTTCCTGTTTTATCTCTTTCTTCGACACAATAATCCAAGGACGCATATGTTACTTCTTTAAAGTGTTTTGTGCCATCTTTTATTGTTAGAGCTGGAAGCACAGCAGCAAGTGATGGAAATAGCCCCTTCATTTGACACAGTACAAAAGGAAGTTCTCATAGTGAGGCACATGGAATATGAATTGTGCCTCCTACAGTTAAGCGAGAGTAACCTGACATGTCTCAAAATGTGCTTGGTGGCAGTGTGTACCCACCACGTGTGTAACATGGGGTGAGCCGTTAGGAGTAAGTTCCATGTGCTTGGACTGATGCTTGTCAAACAAGTATAACCCCATCTTTTCTACTGTTTGTTTCACCACCTTTCCTCTTTCACAGACGGTTTTTGCAATGGGTATACAAGAGAGAGAACCTTACAGAATGCAGTCTAGCCTCTGTAGGCTACCTTTGGAATTGGCTGGAATATTCTACCTGTGAGCACATTTATTTATGCAAAGAGAAGCCCTTTTGTGAGCAGCAGCATCTCTTTGATCTAACCTGTGCAAGCCATTATGGTGAGATAGTAGGCAGAGTTTTTTTAATTATTGCGTTATAGGTACAATTGGCACCTCTTTCTTTTCCTCCCTCCCTCCCTCTCGTCGTGTCTGTCGCGTGCTCAGAGACGGAGCGAGGTGGCTTTCACAGCAGCTGGTTAATTTCCCTGGCTTCACACTACTGTTTAATGATCCGTTTCTCCTGTGCCACCTCTCTCATCTACTGAAAGATAGGTACAAATTGTACCTATAAAAATTATAATACAACCCTGGATTATCTTTGTTTTTCAAATTGTGATCATCTGAACTGAGGTTTAATATTCTTTTCTTTCACAGTTCTTTAAAAATAGCCAAGAATAAATCATTGTGTTCTATACAAAGCATTTTGGTGTAAAGATTTTAGATTTGGGGAATTTGGCAGCCTTTCATATGGTTGGTTGTTTCTGAAGGTGGAAGATAAATCCCATGGAGATATCATCCAAACAACCGTATGGCCACTAAGCCAGTCTGCAAACCATTGCAAATGGCCAGATATGCTGGCAGGTCTGATTATCGGGCTGCATCTGTCTCTGGGCACCTCAGAAGACCTTGTAGCACTTGGTTCTGCATGAAAGAGATGGGAAACAAATCACTGTGCAGGAATCACACAGAAAGAGTTCATCCTTTCTCTGGACAGAGAGATCAGCTTCTTAACGTCTGTCCCAGGGTTCTGATCTTATCCACAGTAGGTAATAGGATGGGGAAATTGTTACCCATGCCTAATGAGTTGCTGTCTTATCTCTGGGAGTAGCCCAGGTCAAGAATTACATAGTTTAGAGTACCAGAGGGAAGTTTACACCACTACTCACTCTTTGTTATGTCCGTTCCAGTGCAGGGAGTTTCCCTCCTTAGGGGTTTCCATTCCCTTGCTTTTGAAGAGTGATCTAAAAATGTGTTTAAAATTTCTTCATGTATGGGAGCATTTGTGATTTTTATAAATTTATTTGTTCATCTCTTTTTTATGCAATATCTTGACTGGAGGATATCAGGACCAAATAAATCTGTTTAGACACAAAAGCAGGGTAAATGTTGGGACCATGTTAAAAGGGATGTCCAAAATAAATAATCTCCAGGGGAAAAAAACATCAACTCCAAACAAAAAGAAAACAGAGGAACATCAGTGCAGTTAAAGAAAGGTTGCACATTTGAAACTGCAGATTTTAATTCAGCTGGAAGCCTTCTCTAGAGTATTATGACAGAGTTTAAAGGGACCTCCATAATGATTGATATTCAGTAGATTTTCATGTGTTTTCAAAGTTTCTTTCTTTAAGGAAAGCCATTCACATGCCTGATTAGTAAGCAGAGAGCAACCCATCTTAAAAGCTGCGCTAGGAAGCTGGGGAATTCATGTAATTTAGAGAAACGTGTTGGACAGAAGGGTTTGGAAGTGAAGGTATACTATCTTCCTAGGAGGAATATACTAAAGAATCCTTATTCTGAATAACAGACACTGTATTTTCTGTAAAAATATTGAATCACAGTTTGGTGAATTTCAACACCAGGTTTGAATTCCTCTTCCAGCCTAGTGTGTTTCAGTCTGGTTCTAAATGCCACAATTGCAAACAAAGCAAATGGAGAAGTAATTTCAGACACATAACCAAGAAGTATTTTAAGAGTAAATGAAACTGGTTTTAGGTATAACAGCCCTCACAGTAAACAGAAGGCAAGACAGGATAGGGATAGTGGAGAAAGAATTTGAAAGGGAGCCAGAACCAATACCATTAGCAATAGAGCAACTGATGGTGGGAACCAATTTCACAGAGTTTATTATCCCATTGTGAGTTTCATACTTGTCCTTCTCAGTTTCCTAGGGAAGATCTCACATCAGTGACTCTTCCCGCCCCCATCTTCTTTTCACAGTGTAAGGGTAAGATAAAACCAGCTATAGCTTATCCCTCGTGACCTCTTCTCTCTAGATGCCCTGCTCTGCATCCTCCTGCCATGAAAGCCAAAAGCATTTTAGTTCTGTTCTCCTGACAGCTCCACTATGGTACATATCCCTGATTTCCTTTTTCAGAGCTGCACAGTGAAAATAGAGTTTCTCAGTGCAACTGTTCCAGCGTGCAGCATGGCTATTTGAAGTGGGAAAACATTCTGCTTATGATCCCAAAGTTGGGACTGCCATTGACATCATAATAGAGCTTAAAAATGTCTCCATCCTTTTTGGCCTGTGTGCATAATCAGGCTATACCTGCCTTGATAATCAGTAAAGCAAAATCCAGAAGACACTGTTTAATGAAAACATTGTAAAGCTAGGAAGATTCTCTGCAATCCAACCACATGAACAATGCTAGGATAAAATTTGTTTGACTGGAACATTTATCAAAGGGTTGAAAATTATAAACAAGTACAAAATCCACCCATAAAAAGTAGTAGCCAGGGAAAAAGGTTAAATCACTGAATACATTTTTGACTGTGAATTGTTTCCCAGGTTTTGCTTGAGGTTCAGGTTATTTATAACCAGCAATCCTTTTGGAAATTGCTTTGAAGAAAGCTTAATGATTGGAGATTATTGTAAAGCCAGATTTCCATGAAAAATACTTTAAGTGCTTTTGGCATTCATAGGTCTTCTTTGCTTTGTGACCTTCCACTGCAACTAGGTGGTGGTTCCAAAGTCAGATATATGCTTTAACTATGTCTTTAGCATTAGGTGGCTCTTCCAAGAGCACACAGGCCAATAGCTGCTTCATGGTCTGTTCTACCTTAGCACTTGGAGTAAGTCAATTTCCACGTGCTGTACTTCTCCGATTCTTGTTCAGACGCCTTTCAAATATATGTCGACCAGCAAATTGCCATAGCCCTAGATGAGTGTTCAACAACATTGGGATCTGTTTCCTGTACCTTCCTGTATGTTTTGAGATGTGAATGTGACTAAACTCGGATAAGAAACCTTCTTCAGAGTTTCAGCAGGCTTATGATTGCAGTGTGTCAGTAGTGTATCTGTGTCTCTGATCAGCCATTTACACAAGTCTTGCAGCTGCCTCTGATGTGTGATACAGCAATCTCAGCAAGCGGGCATGGCTTGCTAAGACATAGCTAGAGGAGTGTCCCAGCTTCTTTGTATTTACTTATCTTTCTCGGGCTCAACTTGCCTTTTCTCCTTGGAAAAAGTGATCATTTTCAATGCTGTTTGGAACATGTGTTGGGGATGCTTTAATAAATATAAAAAATAATATAGCGTGTGGGGTTTTTTACGGATGTCAGCAATTTATGGGTATCTATTATCAGTGTAATGGTATTTTCAGTATTTCATCAGTCTAACTTCTCCCATCAGTATGATAACATAGTTGCATATAGATCCTGCTATACAGACAAAGATGTGCAAGAAGTGAACACTTAGTCAAAGGCACAGGGATACAACAGAATGACATTGTGTTAAGGGAAGTTCAGATTGGACATTAGGAAAAGGTTCTTCACTGAACAGGTGGTCAATCACTGGAACAGGCTCCCCACAGCACCAGAGTTCAAGGAACATCTGCAGGACACTCTTAGTCACATTATTAATGTTAGGTAGTCCTGCGAGAAGCAGGGAGCTGGACTTGATGATTCTTATGGGTCCCTTCCAACTCAAGATATTCTGTAATTCTCTGTTGTCTATAAACAGCCCTGTATAGGACATATATTACACAAGTTAACAGAGGTAATTTTCAACCTATTGACCACAGGAGAGGTACATCAGCTCAGATATGAAGCTCCTGATTTTAAGGCCATGTAGCTACAAAACTTACCACTAAGTTACCTGGGAGAGGAAAAAATCCTAGCACCCATAACAATTTATTTTCAAATCCTGGTTGCTGTTCTTTTCCCTTTTTTTTATTTTTATTTTTTGGGGGGAGGGGTGCTTGTTTGTTTTGATTTGTTTTTCAGAGAAGTGCTTTGTGTTTTTGATTTTCAAGCGACAGAAAAGAAAAACATCTCCCTTAATTTGCTCTGACTTTTTTCTGAGTAACTCTAATGCGTTTCATCCTGTGAAATCTATTAAAAACCTTCACATTTTTAACAAGGAACATGGAGAAGTATATTCACTCAATAGAGAATGGTTTTAACTAAGCTGGTATATATACACACATGTATGTGTACGTACAAGTATGTGCATGTATATATTATTCACTCTGTAGAGCAAATAGACATCTGTACATTATTTTTAAAAGTGGGAAGGGTGCCAATAGGTAGGTGAATTAAAAAAATCACAGGTGAAAAAGAAAATATCGTAACATTTTGATAAAGAAATGAAAGAATAAACTAATAGAAATGATCTTTTGGAGTCATAAGTTACCTTTGCTTCCAACTCTGCCACTCTGCTACAAAACAGAGAGCACATATTCCCTCCACCTTTCCGTTGGCTCTGCAATCAGCCAGGGCCTGTGGGAAGGGAGGGGGGCTCCCTACTGTATCTTCCTTCATCAGCATGGCATCTCTCAAGGGGCCTGCACTGAATCTGTTAAGATTAGCTGTGTTCCACATTAGTGACAGGAGCTGCCTGTCTCTCTCAGGAATACACGGTGGCATGGTACTGCTTCCTGCTTGAGCAAAATCAAAGCTTTAATTGCAGGGAATTTTTTTTCATTACCTGTTAATTGATAAATCATGCTCGAAGGTCTGTGAAACGAGCCACATTGTGGGTGGTCTTCCAGGTTTCGCTTCCTCCTCCCTTAGAACCAGGACATATCTAATACTAGGAGCAAAGCAGTGGTGGCAGGGAGAAGCTTCCATCCCTCAGCTGTTGAACAGCTCTTAAAGCAGGCATAGCTGGCTCAGGAGCCTGTGCCTTCCTCTGATGTAGGTCCTCAAGTGATGGCACTTCATCTGGGAGACTTTGCACCTTCCTAATTCCATCCTGTGGTAACAGCAAAGGCAGGTTTTGCAGCCCTGCTTCCCCGGCTCATTCTCAGCTGCCCGGATTTTGTGCAGATCCCAGGTTGCTGTATCCTGGTATGGGCTTGGTTAGAGACAGCAGCAGAACTGGAAGATGGAAAGGTGAATTTTAAGTCACCTTCATGCACCTACGTGGATACGTGCAGCTGTGTGCACACAGACACATCTCCTTTTGTGCCTGTTAGCCACAGCTATGGATTGGGCCTTTGATCTAAAATCAACAACAAAAAATGAGTTGGGCATTAAAGTCAGCATCTTCAGGAGGCACATAAAACATGCGTTTTTTTTAAGATCTCTTTTGTCATTTCTGTCCTTTTATTCTTGCTTCTATTGCAAGTAGCAAGAGGCCACTGTCTTGGGAGGAACAGTAAAAATCCTGAGTATAGTGAAATAATTTAGCTGATAATTCCCCACTGTATAATTTTCTACGCTTCCTGCTAGCTGACCTTGTGGGCTCCTGTCAGGTTGCTAAGGGAAATCCAGCAGGACTCCTGCTCTGCTCTTCTACTTTTAAAAAAGTGTTACAGGAAATGGAGGCATGTTTATGTCAGCTTAGTTATGTGAGTATTTGATCAAGTGGCATTCTCTAACCCTCTTTCCTTGCCTTTTATTTTTTTCATTTTTTTTAAATTGGGGTGGTAACTCTGTAGAGAAGAGCTGTTCCTACCTAATCACTCGGCATTTTCAACATGAGAAGCATCACTGAAAAGGTAGGGAGCACACATGTGTGTGCAGGAAAGGTAAAGAGGATAACTGGGGGTTTTGAGGAAACTAGTGAAATTGTGTCCAAGACTGCCTGTGTCTGGTGTCTTTATACAAAGGTAGGGCATTGTCTGTACTAAACAACAGTAATAACGAGGGCCGGGAGCATTAAGGTTACTGCTGCCAGGTCATACCACCTTGGTAGCGTGAACACAGCTGTTAAGACCTCCTAGACATTTGATGACTTGCACACAAATGAGTCGTCGTTCCCATTCCAGTTTTCGGCAGACAAATGCTCCTCACAAAAACACATCTGCCGTGGGTGGTGCTTTCATTGACTGTAGCACAGCAATGGGGACACAGGCTGACTACACAGAAATAGCTCTAGGTAATGCGGAGATAGCTCTGTACTGCATCTAGGTGGTCCCTCTCAGGACCGAGGAGGCTTGGATAGGAACCACGGGCAGGAGGCTAGTACTGCTGCTGCCTGTGCTGTGCCTGGTGTGCAGAGAAATTGAAAACATTGCTCGCCAGGGCTATCAATCTGGCACCTTTGACATCCCTCAAAAATAAATGAATCCATTGGAATGGATTTGGCTCATATTGTAGCTTTTACTGCCATCATAGCTGTAAAAATAAAACTTCAGAGCTAGGCTGTGCTGTGCTGCCATAATGAGCTCAGATTTGGAATTTTACATTCTGGGGTTTGAGCTAGGTTCTTTTTATTCATTAACATCCTTTAGGTTTTCCAGCTTATAATGGCAGAGTACCCTTCAGACCTGATGCTGGGCCAGAGAAACCAGGTTCATTTGAGGAACCCAGATTGTCTCTGTGGCCTCTAACCATATTACAGGATCTTCAAGGTTACTCATAAGGTGTTTTGGCATGATAGGCACTGCAAGCAGGTGCAGCCGTTGCCTCCACTGTGATTTTCCCTGACCTAGCAAAGTTTCCCTGTGCAACTCATACAGGAAATAACAAACCATTGATTGGTGTCTGACTTGTTTGTAGGTAATTGTAGGCCATTGATCTAACCAAGCTGGAGCTGTGGCACTACAAACTGTGGAGCCCTCATTACCTTTGGCCTGGTGACTGCAACATCGAGTCAGTGGAAAACTCATCCAGAAGAGAATTATTCCTTATGTTTTTGTCTGCTGTAGAAAAAGCAAAGGTGAAATAGTAGTAAGTTTTAGTAGGCTGCATGAGATAACTTTACGGCCTGATGTATAAAGGCTCATGGTATCCTTGGCAAAGCAAGCTTCCTGTTTTGTCCTGCTCCTTTACAGGAGGAACTGTGTCAGCTGGCTTGCGTTGTCTCAGCTGTCGCAAGGAAAAGACAGTCATATTTGTGATCAAATGTCACTAGGCTCTGGCACGGAGCTGGGAACATGACATTGCTTTGGATCAGATCCTTTTAAAATTCAGGAATAGTAGCAAATTATGTCTGCTATGGATTAAACACAGGCATTTTTTGATCTACATTCAGTTGCATGCCCCAGAATTTTTATCAATAAGTCTACGATTTATAGGCATTGATTTTGCAAGGTCTTTAACAGGAAAATAAAAAGGGTCCTCAAGGATCGAACTCAAAAGCTATTGCTCTTGCAGCAATCTGGTACTTTATATTAGTGAAGGTGGCAAATCTTTGATCAAAACAGTCTAGAAAATAATTTGTCACAGAGATTATTTTGGGATGTTTGGTCCTTTTAATTAATGTTTTCTTTTGGAAAGAAGTAAGACCTTTAAGTAGCCATGCAATTTCTTTGTCAATTTGTCCAGTATGTTCCTCCTCTGTATTTCCAGTCTCACAACCACAGAGTAAAGTAGTCCTGTATAAAGCATACGCTTTTTCTCCCCTCAGTTTCTCTGCTCTTCCTCATTAAGAGCCTTGTAATCGGAAGAGAAAAAAACCATAAAATATGTTTCTAAGGAAAAAACCTTCACTCATTTCTACTTTTTTTGCCAGCACCTGCATTCATAAAGAAAGGAAAATATTGTACCTGCCAGGAAGTATTATACAAGGCACTTTCTTTCATGTCAAATTCCATTATTTTGAACAGGTTGCATAAGGGCATTCAGCCTGCTGCATTGGGATATGCAGGGTGCGTTTGCATGGTTTATATTTCTGCCCAGTTTTGAATACATTTGATCTTAGCAGTGGATTTTTATGTTTACTGCAGGATGATATTATACTACAGATGACAGGACAGCAGAAATTGCCATGTAAGTCTAGCTGCTGGGCTATCAGTCTCTGAGTTCAAAGCACAGAAGTGTGTATTTGCAAAACTGATGCTAGACAAGGGCATTCAGATTATTTGGAACAGGACTTCCAATGGCACCAAGTATGGGCAACCCCATGAACATGACCTCTAACAGAACAGGTCAAAGAGGTGAATCCTGCCATCTGACACACTACATTGGTGACCACTTTTATGAAACAAAAATTACCATTTTTTTCTGTCTGGTAATGGGCTAGAAGCACCTCTGTGGACTATTAGAGATGCTGTTTCATATCCACAGAAATACTGTACAAATACTAATGCACTTTTCTTTTCCTACACACTGTTATGTTTGTATTTTTCACTGACAGACAGGTGACTGGTTCAGATGGGCAGAGACGGTGTAATTTATGCATCCATTTGGCATGTGCGTGTTTCCAGATCATGGCATTGTCTCCTCTTCTTGCTAGATAAGTTGAAACATTGACAGGCAGTGTGTTCACTTTTTCCTTTTATTACAGTAATTTATAAGATATTTTAGCTAACAGGAGAATGGCCCAAGGGGGCATTCTCATGTTAATTACCAAATGTGGGCTTGTCAAAATCAAATAGCTTCAGGAATAATGCAAGTAATACTGCATCATTACATTGTTTGGCCCTCAACCCCAATATTAGCTTTTAGAAGAAAGGGAGGGGAAAAAAGCTTATTTGATAGGGCTTTTAAATTTAAAAAAAACCCAACCAAGTTTGACCCATCAAAAGAAAAATGCATGGGAGGGTATGTAGTTTAGGACTGAAAGGAGTTCAAATAATGCAGTGAGCTTGTAGTCCTTTAAAAAAAAAAAAGTCAGTTAAAAACAAAAGAACTGTCACAATGTTGATTGCCATTTTCTGACACTTCTTATACAACTGAAAGAGGTTGCATCCACTGTAATGTACTGTCAGAAAATTTTGCTTCCAACATTGTGGCATAGGTTTTGCAGCTGTTCTCATTTCTCCCTATGGAACACCCATGGTGACCACCCAATATCACTTTCTATCAATACCATTCCTCCTGACACACAACAGCACACTCCAAAAACCATTCATCCTATTCAGGTACTCCAAGAATCTGCCAACAACTGGGTCCAACAGAGAAGATATGCTCATAAATGTATACACATAGACATTGACACTCACACGAACATTGCTGATACGTATTTTCTCATAGTTTCTGAAGCTATCAGCATTACCAATGGGGTTCCAACACCATCATTAACTACCTTTTACACTTTTGAGTTCTGGTAACATGTACTCGAGGATTTTAGATGATTGGTCAGTCTTGTGCAATCTGCTGATATCTCAGTGCTGTAAATGTGAGTGAGGCAGATAAGGCAAGGTTCCTTCCTGCTAGGCTGCTCTGCCCTCCTGAAGTTTGACATTATTATTTTTATTTTAAGAAACTGATTTTGTGCTGCCATCATGTTTCATGGCACAAAAGTAGAATAGGCTTTACTCAGTCTTTAACAATGCACATAAATCTTTCCCAGTTACAAAATGTTACCCAATCTGAGGCTTGACCCACGTGAACGCCTCTAATTTCCAATCAGCTTCTTGCAAAAGGCCATTTCCCGATACCAGTCCTGTTGAACTCTTTTGGATAAAAAAGTCTAAATCTACAAATCTCTCCTGGCATCAGTATTTGCCTTTTTGTGCCAGAATAGCACTTGTGAGTTGGGCATTTCTGACCACAGTTGTCACTTTTTCTGTGAAGAAAAATGCTGTCTCTCCACTCAAACCAGCTAGGGCTTTAAAATTCAAAACAAACAGGCTGAATTTTACCTAGAAATCAGTAGACAGACACTGTATTTCTTCAAGGACTATGATCTACAGTACCTGTAGTTACTGTGTGGTCCTGCAGTGAAAGCCCCATTGGGGCAAATATCTGAACTCCAAAGGCAAAGGCAGATAGCATCGCAATCAGCTCATATGCTTGTGAAGACATAAGTCTTCCTGGTAAGCAGAAGTTGTGAGAAAAACTCTTAGTAGACATTCTTGCCTGAACAGCTAAAAAAAGATAATTATTCTCAAAATAAACAGGCTTAGACGATAAGCCTTATTAATAGTTTGGCTAATGTACTTCCACAAATTTTTTCATATTACTTAAAAGTGCAGACTTATTATGGTTTACTTGGGTGGAGCTGTAACCTGGTATCTGTCCCCCGCTAATCAGTACCTGTAAGATACTTAGGTAGAAGGCTTTTCACAGTTCAAATCAGAAGGGATGGAGGTTTACAGATCTGTCTACTCCAGTACCTGGATATGCTGTCATTCATGTTGCTTTTCTTACATATCTCCTGGTTCTCCTTCTACATGTTTACAACAGTGATGACAGAGCAGAATCTTGCAGTGAACTGGCCTTTGTGACCTGTCAGGGCAGGGTAGGGAATGACTCCATGAATCCTTCCTCAATAGTGTCCAGAACTGAATCTAAATGTCAAAGATGGCAAGTTTTGGAGACAAACTCCCTCTCCTCAATGACCATTTTTAGGTCATTGGTATCTTGCATTGATAGAGCAGAAGTTCTCTATGTAGCAGACACTTGGATTTGACTCCGAGGCTTTATTGTGTCTTGTTACTTACAGAAATTTGGGAAACATCACAGGCTGAAATTCAACCAGAAAAGACTCATTATTCTTAGAGGGTATTACCAAAACCTCATGGTGACTCTTGCAAATTGACTATGACAGGTAGTTATCAAACACTCCTATAACTCTGGTAGAACTTGCACAGCCACAAGAAACCTATGAGGATCTGACTAGATCCTGAAAATAATTCCTCACAGTCAGAAACACTTGACTCCATCACCTGAAGCAAACAACCTGGATTAACCAGCTTGTTAACCACCTGTTTTCTTTGACTCTTACACAGCTACAGCAGATTTCAAATGCTCTTTTCTGTGTAATCAATATGTTCAGAACTGGGCTTAATCCACTGGCATTTTAGCCATCATCCTTTCTGCTTCGTTAGTTCGAGGTCATCTAAATTGTACGGCATAACTGATCCTGCCTTAAGGCAGGGAGATGCTCTAGGTGACCTTTTAAGGTCCCTTCCAACTTTATTTTCAATGATTCTGTGATACGTTCTGTCAAGACAAAATAGATGCACAGGTACTTAAGGGTATTTAGGATATCTCTTCATCACTAATATGGTTTGATACCTATGCAGTTTTCCTGCTTAGATCCATAGCAGTCAATTTTGACTTTTAAGAGGTGTTTTATAAATGCTGGTGGAAAATGTCTGTGTGATTCTCAGATCCTAAAAAAAAAAAAAGACAAGGATTGTTGGCATGTAAGAAAGGAGCATCTCACATCTCCCACTTTATGTCTGCTGCTATCACACTGGACAGATGAAAAGTGTGGCTGGCTATACAAGGTGAACTACAGGCATTAGTGATGTCTAATAAGAATCTTTTGGTGTGGAAACTGGAATAACACAGACTGGTTAGTGAAGATGACTTTACCATAGCAGTAAGGTAACCTGCACACAAATTCTAGTCACTAGGTCAAGCCTCCTCTTTATAGTGGCCATTCTTTATCAAACATAGGTTGGAGGCTGAAGATTCCCAATATTTAAGGCCAAGCATATGTATCACAGACTCATTGTGTCCTTGAGACTCTTTCTTAATTTATGCTGAGCAGTGTTCTCAACTGTAGTGATTACCAAAAGTGGCTCTGATGGAGACTGCAGGAGGGAAGTGAAGTCTCTAACAGGTTTTCCATACAGCCAGTTCATGGGGATGATGCTCTTGTGTAGAGTTGGCTGAAGTCAGCAGGTCAGATATGGGTTGCTACAGTTAGCTTATGGGGAAGCTCCCTTGCTCTTAAGGATTTAAATGGCAACACTGTCAGGTTTATTGTTCCTATGGAGCTCAGTTTTCTTGGTGGCCTGGAAGTGGAGAGGAAGTCTCAAATGCAGCTCAACCCTAGGTCATTAGGGGCTTTAAAAGATTACAGTCAAGATCTTGAATTGTATCTAGTAATAAATGGTGCATTATCAGACTATGTGGAGCTTACAATGGCTTTGTATAGTAATACTTCAAATACAAAAAAAAAAGTATACCACTTAGATGAAAATTTACTCGGTTTGGTTGAAGAAAAGCAGGGAAGGGAAAAGGCAGTGGAAGATCAACACAGGATGCTTATGTTCTTAAGCCACTTACAGGACTGAGCTAGCTGAGACAGATTAGTTCACTTTCAATTAACAGAGCAGGTATGATCATAGGTGAATCTATTTGATGATGGTAGATTTTATGCTCAAAATGAGAATTCAGCTCCTTGAAAATAAAAAGCACCAAAATATTCAACTGGTATTTATGGAGAGGCATATTTTATCAGCAGTTTCAGCAGCTAGCTTAGAGATTTGGTTGGGTTCAAAAAGTTAAGCCCCTCTGACTAGCTGAAATGATCTTTCAAAAATCAAGGCACATGAAAAGGAAACAGGATAACCATTTCTTGTACTTTCCATCTTTTGTATCAAAGACTTTCAGTGTCCATTGTTCTCAATCCAGAAGACTGAGCACCAATTTACTCTGGTGCCAGTATCCTCTTTCAGAATAAACAATGTAAGATTTAAAAATATTGAGTCTTTGCACTTAGTAATTGTATACATCTGCAGGTGCAGGATTTTGATACATCCACATACTATCACACTCTCGGACATGTATACTAAGAGGACAGGAGTGCAGCAATACCTGGGATATTCATATGCTCAAAAGTGCACGTGTGTGCAAAGGGAATGAACATTAGTTTACTGTCTTACTGCACGATACCTTTGTCATTCCAGAAGACACCTCTCTACTGAAATCCATCTGTATCTTTTGGGCTTCTGTCATATTGAAGGTGTAGAATTTTTTGTCCACAAAATTGTCTTAAGTTGCAATTCTGGTTTACCTGGGGCACCTTATGCAACCTTAGTTCATGAAGTCCTTAAAATCAACTGATTTTGTGACAAAGGGTAGTTGCTAAGAAGGATATTGTGGCATGAAAGGCAGGTATCTGGGCAGCTGCATTTCTAGTTAGCACTCAAGTCTCCTCCTTTCGGAGATCTCTGTTTTATTGACCCTAATTCATTTGTAGAAGAAAAATAAACAGAACTCCAGAACTCATCTTCTTTCAAAACAGGGTTAAAGGAATTGAACAGAGACTGACAGGAATGCTTAGCACTGTGTATATCTATATTCTGTCTTGCCAAAGGGTAAATAGAGGACATTCATTTGTTCATCAGCTTCCAAATCTCCTCTTTTCCCCTCCCGAAGCATGGAGGGAACAGAAAATGATTTGGAGAAGGTGGTTGTGAATACCTCATATTCTCTTTTGCCTATTTCTAGCAGAGCCAGGCATGAACAATTAAATCTAGGGCTTCCCTGTGGTCTGTGAATAACACAGCACAGTGCTAACCATCAGGGCACAGAGGCAGAAAACAAAAGGGGCTTTTTTATTTTTTGTTTACCCTTCAGGACACTGTTTACCTTATCACTGAAGGGGAAGTTATCATCTCATCCCTTTTGCAAATCATGCCGGGTTGATTTTGTACCTCCAGGTATCGGACTGGCTAGTGATGAAGTGGGCATGTCAGCCGGGGGTTAGGGAAGTCATACTGGGAGCTGTTGCGCTCACTCTCCCATCTCACTCCCTCCGTCTTTCCCTCTGCCTCTTGCTCCTTCCCTGTCAAACCATTCTCTCTCTTGCTCTGTCTAAGCTGGAATGTGTTTTTTTTTCCTTCCCCCTCCCCTCTAAATTTACTTCACAGCAGATTGTCTTGTAGTAAATCACCAAAAACCCAAATAGCACTAAAGCATTCTGATACAACATTAGCATTTGCTTAACAAGCACAAGATAAACATTAAACAAAGAACTGCATTTCTTTATTAGAGGCTGCAAGATACATAATCCATGAGCACAAGAAACATGGGACCCAGTGGATATGCAGATGTGTGTTATTTCATTGGCGCTGGGCGGCCTTGTTAGAAAAGGTTTTCATCTGAAGGCTTGGGGGTGGATAGTTGACTGTCCCTGGTGGGGCTGTAACTAGATACGGAGACTGTTGCAAGCTAGGCTGGGCTCCCTGGTGGATGCGCTGATTGGACAGCCCGAGGAAAACTTGGGAAGCATCAGGAAGTGAACTCAATCACCTTGGGGATGAGAAGGGAGAACCAGATGAAGGCATTTGACTTCTTTTGTAACTCCCACTAAGGACAGATTGCCAGTGCGATCCAGCCTCCATAACTGCAAATCAGGCCCTTTCCCCTATGCCGATTTCATTAGAATGGCCAGCATGGTGCAAAGAGGAGGGAGAAAAAAAAGGTTAGACACAGTAATTTTACAGGCAGGCGGGTACAAAAAAAATCTGCATAATTAAGCAGTCAAGGCTGCTAATAGGGGAGTTTATATGCTCTGGGACCAGGCAAGGGCAGCACATATGGATATAGCACTGGATATTAAATCTACGGCATGCAGACTTACTTCAGGGCCCTTAGAGAAAAGGCTAATTATAGAGAGAGGAATTGTGTTTACTGGTCTGTCTTGGGCAAAGATGTTGAGAGAAGTGCAACCAAGTTTTGCAGTTAGACATGAACAGTCTGTTAATAGAGATATCAAAAATATGTGCTTGTGGTTGCTTCACATCTAATCAACAGGAAATCACAGATTCCGAGACCCCCTTCTCCCAGTTAAATGAGGAGGGGAAAACACATACATATACATATTCCGGATGCAGGATGTGAATGTGTTCATTATTAAATTGCTGGAATTTAATCTGAACCAAGCTCTTTATCATCAATAAATTATATTTAGCAGTTTACCCTAGTTTAGCTGCTCCTGTTTAAAAATGTCAGTGCTTCTGGGTATAAGCTCCAAGTCAGCATTTAAATATAAATGGATAATATGAATGGAAGCTGCAACGGGCAGGATTGAGCAGTTAGAGAAAGGGTATGTTTATGTAACAAGTCCTGACGTGGTGGACATTAACATTTCATAATGCAGATCAAAGGTACAGAGAAGACCCAAGAGCCATCAGTCAGAGGCCCCTAGCAACTGTCTAGTGTGCTCCATGAGATGTTTTCTCCAAATTAGAAAGCCTTAGACTTTTCTTTATCCATACAGATACGTGGAGGTTCTTTTTTTAAAAAAAAAAAAAAAACAAAAAAAACCAAAAAAACCCACAAAAACAAAAAAACCCAACCTTTTAAAAGTGATTAGCCTTTTTCTAGGTCCCTGCCCACTCCCCAAGAAATGAAGCATCTCATTTTGGTGAAAGAAGAGGGTTATTATCATGAAATAGTGCCTCATATCCATAACCAATAGGAGAAGCCAGTGCCCCTGGTCTGTTTTGGTATAGCAATTTGTTGCTTTTGACTTTTGTCCTTTTAGTGTTTTCATGGAACGTATCAAGCTCTGGTATCATGGGTAGCCCTGTTCTGAAGTCCTGGAAAGCAAGAGGTTCGATTAGGAGTCTGCTCATAGAGTCTCATTTGGCAAGGTGTCGGAGTCACATGTGAGATGCTGGGTATCCATCAGGAATTCAGTGTGAATATGACGCATTATGGAGCATACAGGAAGAAGCCCTTGGTTTGTTTTCCTTTGTTGCATTGGTAGGGAAAACCAAACCATCATTCAGGGAATTTACTTGAGTTTTGTGTGGAGTCCAGTATCAGACCCACAGTAACGTGCGGTGGTAATACAAAAACGTGAAAAGAGCAGCCCCTGCCTCAAATGAACACTCTGAGTGTTCATTTTGCAAAGGTAATAACACTTCTCTCACTTGGTAAATAACTGTATGTTGGCCTTCTAACAGTGACTTCATATTCCAAGTCATGCAGCTGGTGAGCTCAAAGGATGTCAGCCAGGCTGACTGTAAAGAACATCCTCTGCTTTGTTTTCTTTTCCCCCTGGACTGTGAAGTGAGACATGGGGAGTAGTGCAGGGGTCACTTGGGATCAGCCAGGCTGCTCAGCACTGGCTGGGACCTGCAGCAGGCGGTAATGGAGTGATTGTCTTTGGGGCACCTGAGACAGCAGAGGTTTTCTCTTCCCCACAGCTAACCCAAAGTGGTGAGTACCTAAATGATATATATTTAGAACATTGTTGTTTGTGTTGCTCGTAAGTCAGAAAGTTCAGTGTATGTATGAATCTCCGTTTCTTCAGGGTACCACATTATGCAGAAGTCATATGGCCAAAGTACGTATCTGTGTGTCAGTCTTCCCTGTTCGTATCACAGAAGGAGAGAAGGCTCAAAGAGAGCTGTGCTTCTGCACTTCGTGAGAATGCAGTTGAGTGGAGGACAGCAATTTGTACAACGTTCTCGGACAGGGAAAAAGTGTATGCTGAGATTCAGCCCTTTCTAAGCACACAGACTAGGTAGGACAGAACAGAAAAATAGGACCTGAAACAGACCTTCTGCAAGGACATTTTTGGACACAGTCAATCAACTGGGAAACACAAATCTGGGGAAAGTAACCATTTCTTAATTTCTGGTGCATGCAGAATGGTTTGCTTGTTTTTAATCTTGGGTAACTTGTGGTCACTGTTCAGCTGGGATTCTCTCACTGTACTACAGTTTCTTTCCTGTGCAGAGCCATCTCACTTACCTGTCTTTACAACAGTCCCCTGCAGCTTTGTTTAGATTTGTAAATTTGCTATAGAAACAAATACACGTATATATGTATGTCTGCACACACTTTTGCACAGTTTACATGGCAGTTAAAAGGATTAATGAAAATTCTATTCCAGCAAATGTTTCCATATATTGATGAGAAAATCTGCCTTAAAAGCATTTGCAGGGTATCTGTAACAATGACATTAAAACATCAGGATTGTGAAACACATTTTGGAACAGTTGTGGTGTGAATAATACAAAATTGTGGAAGGCCTATTTTGAGGCCTATTTCTAGAGTAAGTTGCAGTAGCCAAAAGACAAACTAACTTTTCACTAGTGAGGAGAGAGCAGATAACCTGTCAATAGTGATGATCTAATGGCAGTCTCCAGGCTGTGCTGTGTCATCAGCCAGCTGTCAATCCCACCAGCATGTCTCCAAAGCACTAATTGTTGTGATAGTATCAGTGTGAAGGCTGCTAAGAAAAAAACCATAGTCCCTTGGTGCTGCTTTGTAAAAGATAGGTTGAGGATCAAAGTTCAGCTTGCTTTGACTGGATTTCATTTTTGCACGCATAGCTACCTGATAACACATTACTAAGAACCTAATTGTAGCTGGTTGCAGCTGCAGTTATTTTCGTGGTAAAACACAACAATCAAGCTGACTGCAGTCTCCTAAGAAAGTATTCACTGGCTTCGCATAAAAGCACCTCCTCTTCTCCAGTGCAGCCCCATAAGGCTTGAATTAGGGGAAAAATGCCTACTCCTCCTCATTCAAGTTGATATTAGAGACTTGCTCTGACTATGGTTTCAGGAGTAACCCTGCTTATGTAGCAGTTCAAGCATCATTTCTATATGCAATTTGAAATGTGTATGGATATATCTTTCATTAACATACATGTCCATATTGCTGCTTTTCCAGCTTCGCTCTCTGCAGAGTAATTCATTCACTGCTTGATTGTTAAGTCCTATAAAAGGGAGGACTTATGATGAGGATCTTCAAAGACAGAAATAATATCTGTGTTAAGATACAGTCTAATATAACATTGGCATTAGAAAAGATATATAATTATAACTAGCAGACACCTGTCAGCAATGTTCTTTCAATATTCCTTCACTGTTATTTTTGGCTCCCTTTTGCTCCGTTAATCCACCAATTCCCACCTATAAATCCCACTGCTTTTTCCTTCTCATCTCAAAGATCTTTCCATTTCTTTCCACCTCTACAGCCATTTCTCTTATTAGAAGCCAAGTTATATTTCACATTAACCATGCTGTTTTTCCTCAGACTAGACAACTGCAGCCACCAAGCTCTTTTTAGATACTGCCTTAATGTGGTTTACTTACAGTTACTTGTATTACCTTTACCCCTTTATCAAGTATAAGCATCTTGTGATAATTTTCAAAGATTTCTATCCAACCCTACTTACGCTCCCTTGTTGAGATTCCTTTATTCCCACCTCTGTGCTCCTCTAATGCTCACAGCTTTGAACACCTATTTCTGAAGCCACAGCCAATGTCCCATTATCTTTTGTCACATGGCTCTTATACTTTGAAGAAATGCTGTCAGGACCCCTGCACAGCTCTACCTTGTCCAGCTTTTTGTCATCTTTGACATCTAAGTTCTGCCACACTTGCCTAACATGACTATTTGTTTCAGAAAAAAGGCCACAAATATATGTGCCTTATTCAGTGTTCCCAGTCACATTCTTTTTTAGTTGCTTGTCCTCACATGAAGAGGTTCTCTGGGCTAGGGCCACCCACCTGGAATATGGGGAATGGATAAAAAGGCCAGGTGCCAGTTTATTCTGCTGTTCTTCTCATTCCATCAAATTCTGACAGGTTACAGCCACAGAAGCACTCACCTGCCCACATCTCCTTTGCTCTCAGACATCTTCAGATGGTCTAGAAAAGTACATTTTTAAGGATATTCAAGTGATTGGACATTAATGATTTGGCAAAACTTAGGGAAGCAACAAGATTAGGGGGCTGATTCTGCAGATATTCAAGGTATTTTACAAAGAGAGTGAGTTTCTCTGCACTCTGAGTGCAGAGAAATGCTATATTTATCCTGATAGGCGATGCCAGGGACCTGAAAACAATTGACCCTTTTGTTTCCATTTCTCCCCCCTTTCGCAATTCTGCCAGGCCTAATTTAGCATCTGTACTCACCTACCTTGAAGTCAATGTGGTCTTTTACTCAGCTTGAAACTGTTTTCCCAGAAAACAGTATGTCAGCTGGCACAGGGAAAGATTTCTTGGAGAATGGGTGAGCGGGCTGGGTTCTGTGGTTCTCCTGCTCCGGTTGTACCTCAGGAGACCAGCGGCCTGATGAATGCATTGTTCTAAAATGTCAAAAGGACCTCTGGGCACAAAGTGTTACATCCTTCAGAACCACCCATCTCATGCAAAAGCAAGAGAGATGCAGCCATAGGGAAAATGTCAAGCTGGGACTGAATAGCCATAAGCGTCATTGCCACCAGTAAGCAGGATCACTTATTTGACCAGGGTAAAATAAATGCTAAAAAGATACGGTGCCCATCCAGTCCTCTCATTCAGTATTGCAACCTAGCTGCTGAACCAGGGAGTTTTATCTGCATTTGTGTCCTATTTCATTATTTAAATAAATAAGTCAGGATACATACAGTAGATGCATTTACCGCCAGAATGGAACTTCACAGTCCTACCAAGGGACCTTTTTATAATGTTTGTAATGTGCTGCTATCGTGCCTTAGCAAAGAAAAATGTCACTGCTGGGCTTTATTTTTAACAGATTTTTTTAACATCAATTAATGCAAGCAAATGTAATGAAGCAGATCTTTTTTATTTATATTTAGGGGAAAGCAGTGAGGGGGCTTGAGGGAATGGGAGAATGGCATGTATGGGCAGGGAGCAGAGAGGTGGAAAGGAAACCCCTTCTGCAGTTCCACAGCAGAGAGGTGGATTGTTTTTTTCAAAGGTGTGTATATGCAGATGGACACCCAGCTTCCATTGGTAGTCAGCACATCTGAGAAATCAAGCTGCCTTTGAAGGTGGCATCCTAAAAAAGTACACTGCATAATGTTCAGCCTAAGTTATCCAACCTGAAAGATTGTATGCTCCATTGTTGTTCACCACCTGAAATCAGTCAACCCTGCCTGCACACTCTTCTTATTATCAGAGGTAAAATGACCTCTGAAGTGACATTTGTTTCTTATTGCATGAATCCTGTAAGAGTTGCATCATATTATATTTCCCTCATGCTTGAAATCATTGCACTTGCAGTGTTAGCTAGCTTGTTTCTCTAACACAAAGGAAAACACACATATTCAGGATTGTAGGCAAACTCTTCCCTTCCAGCACTGATTTGTTTTGTACTGCTGGGAAGAGATATCATTGAAACCTTGGCCGTGCAACATTGCACTTCTTTCATGAGGGCCTTTCATGGAATTAATGATGATACTTGTTATTTGGCAAGTATATTTGACTTACTGTTACGTGACAGAGTACTGATTCAGGCATATAAAGCACAGAACATGTCATTCAAAGATAATATTCTATACATAATGTGGTATCTTACCCACATAATGACCTAAGGGAAGGCAACAACTTTAATTTGGAATTTTCCTGCTGTTGCCACTTTTTACTAAGACCTTCAGAGTGTTTTTTCTGAGAAATGCTGGTATTTTGGTATGTTGGCCAACTTTCTGTTTGCTATAGCTCACTTTCCAGTTACATTTCTCTCCTCATAGCCAGCTTGTTGTCTTTTTATCTTTTGTGCGAAGAGGAAGGGTGTGTCAGTCGCATAGATGAAATATTGGAAAGAGAAGGGCGTGGATAGATGGCTTGTGAGTATGGCTTTCAGTGCAGTTGCCCCACCTCAGTTTCCTTGCTGCTCTGCAGGTGTTCTTCGTCAGCTATTATTTCCAGTTCTAATCTTTGGCTTCTGGTGCCCAGCTGAACTACGGAGGCTGCCCACCTTTTCTGCTGTATAATTTTCAAGGATTTAACACAGCAATTTTTCTTCTTCTCTGCTGCCATGTCATTTATCAAGTCCACCAATCAAACAGAAATGAACATCAAACAAAGTGTGCTGCTTATTTGGACAAGTGTCACAGGATCAAAATCTGCTTCCTTTGTTTAGCAAAATGCATTGCAAAATCTAACAGTGAGCTCTTGCTGGTCAGAGTGATGCACAGCACAGCAAGCCAGTGTGCCCTTTTTATTTTTTGTTTCTGAAATGCCCCTGTTTTTCCAAATATGACTAGAGGGGTAATACTCCTCCTTGACCTTATTTTCTGTTGTTCAAACCCTGCCTAGTGTTAAATCCCACTGCTCACCTCCAGGTTTAATAAATTTAAAATTGGTTCTTGAGTGAGGTGAAGGAGGCAATTGAAGGGGCTGGGGGAAAATATTTTATCTCCTTTACATCTTTGCATCTAGTATACTTCTTTTCCCCACTATGTTTGGAGAAAGGCTGACAAGTAAGCATAACATGCCGAGTAAGTGAAGAAACTTGCTGCCTGCGAGGCTTGTGATGAGCCTTCGTTTTAAACAACATCAGAGTTTCCAAACCGTAGCCCTCCAGCTTTCAAAAAGACAAGACTAGGCAACATAAATGCATATCTTGTACAACTCTTTTAAGAAATACAGTAATTTCTTAATATCATGAAGAGGTTGATGATAGAAACAAAATCCTGTGGAGCCAGCCTTTGTTACATAATCAGGATATACAATATTTAAATGATAGCTTAAATGAACCTGTTCAGTTCTTGGTCAAATTGTCATAAAGGCAAGAAAATAAAAATTTGCTCACAGCAAAGATGTCCACAGCATCTTTATAATTCCACAAGATAGCTGTAGAAATATTTCCAAATATTTTGTTTGTTTGTTTGTTTTTTGTGGGCAGTAAATGCCTGAGCTATCCCTGTAAAAGGGATGGCTGTTTTCACTGGCAGAATTTTTGTCCCTGACGAAATGTTAAAAAACCCTGCGTCTGCAAGCGTTCTGTGTGCCTCCTTCCATTCTTCTGCTTATTCTTCAACTGTGTCAACAGTATGTGTAGATAAATAAAATATCATCAAGAATGCTGATATCATCTTCCTTTTCCCTTTTCCCTCCTCTAACTTACAATAATGTGGGGCAAAGGTCTACTTAACATAACACAGCTACGATAACTAGTACATTTGTATTTCTGCTATGATGAGAGGTCTGCTGTAGTGAGACTCATCCACTGTTGCTGCTTCTTCTCAGCAGTGTTAATTATTCTTCAGGCTCGTGTAGCGTGTGTATGGAAACACAAAATAAGCGATCAGGGAGTAGGATATTTTTGGTTTTATTTGTTGTGTCAGTGACACTTCCACTCTGACACAAACTCACAGCACAACACTCCTGAACCGTAATGAGGTTGTGTCCCAGGATGTATATTAAAAGCACTAAATAGTCCCTTGCTTATTCAAAATCCTCATTTATCTGAATTAATTTTGTGTCCCCCATTTCATTTGGGTAAATTAGGTTTCACAGTTTCACAATTTGATCACAAGTCTCACAATGTTCAGTACTTCTTTTTCATCCTGAGCCCCTGAAATGACAGTGCTGCATCAAAATCTCAGTCTTCACTTACAACAAAAGTAATAAAAAATTAAATACTCACTTCCCACATTACAGAGAAACCCTTGGAGGGGAGACTGCCCCATGCAGACTTCCAGCCATACACTAAGTTAAATCTCATGGGTTTTAACCCATTCTTCCCATTCTGCAGCACATGACTTGAATAAATTTGAGTTCAGTTATTGCTAGGCACCTTGTGCATGTATGCACAGCACTACACGTACGGTTGGATCAGGTCCTCCTCCCTTTCTTCTTGAGTTCCTCTGTTTTTTTCTACCTTTTCTTATTTAAATGAACTGACACACACAATGAAAACTGGGCATTTTGGAGACTATTTCAGCCAGAAAATGCAGTCTTGTAAGTTATTTATTAGAGTATGTCTTAGTAAAAGGCTAATGTCTTACAGTGGTCAGCCACCTGTCTCTTGCTGTTACAGTCATGTTTTTCATATCACATTTCAGATTTCCTTGGAGCCTTACAAGTGTTTTTTGGTTTCTAACTGATGTTAATCACCTCATAGTCATTTAATGTCAGGCTGCATTCTTCTCCAGCTCTGTAACTTTTATCTAGAGAGGCTGTACACTGACCTGACAGGCTGTACTTCTATTTTTTCTCATAATGGTCCTGTACTTTTTCCTAGTTTGATGCTTTATACTTGTAACCTGCTGTTCTTTTTAATTGCTTATTGTTATTAATTATATAGTGGAAACATTTTTGGCTTCAGACATTTGGATGTAAAAGTGCATCTATCATTATTGCCATAGGAGCTGCACTAAATTACTCAAGCTCTACCTGGAAATGTATTCTAGTCTGCATTTCTTCAGTGAACTTCAAGTGAAGGTTAGAGACTTTCCTGTGCCTTTTTGCCTTCAGCTAAGATTCATGCCCTTGTCCGCTTCTACTCACCACTTCTCCTCCTCTTTGCAGTCTATCCCCCTTCAGGTCTTTTCAGTCTACCTCCTTTCTCTTTATTGTTGCTAGTATGTCTGTTCTCCTTCCCCAGCCAATCTTTAACCAATCTTTATCTGTCAATGATAACTCTCTTTTCAGCCAACTCCTCTCTATTTTTTCTATTCTGATGTTTTTCTTCTTTATCCCTTATTTTTTTATAGTTCGTAACTTTGCCATTCTGCTAAAGGTTCACTGGGGGAGAAAGGGGGGTTCTTAGGTATCACTCCTCAAGTGCTGGCATGGTGAGAAATGGTGTCTTTGCCTCAGTGATGAATTAAGTTTGATAAAGGATGGGAATATATCTATAATAGTGGCATTTAGAATTTGGGGAAGAAAAAGCTAACCCCCAATACATAAGAGATAGAGAAAGAATAACTAATTGGCCCTCATTAGTCTCTTATCCACAAATGAAGAACTTTTAATATAGTAATCCCAACAGCTGTTTGTTCAGATCATTGCAAAGTCTTAATACCAGCAGAGAAATGGGAATGACAGTGGAGTAGGTTTAGAATTAAATCTGGTCCTTTTTTGATATGTGAGTTCACATTGCCTACTTTATAGCAGAATAAAAGAGAAACATAGGGAAATGTTAGACCAAATTAAAACTGAGCTTTCTCATGCTTTCCTAAATAAAACAGCAAACCTAGTCAGATGAGCAGTATAAATAATTCTTTATATTAAATTGAGCTTTACTTTTTTAATATGTTGCTGTACAAAGAGATCTCCCCTAACTGGCAAAGCAGTTTGCTCATGTGAGAAGAATCTAATTATCAGCATAGACCAGTTACCAGCATAGACCTGAGGGCCTTAACAGCCTGAACCACTTTTTCCTCCCTGATTTTTCTGAGGGCTGGGGGTGAGGAGGTGGAGATTAAAAGGAAAGAAAGCAGGATGCTGATACACCCCTAAATGAGTTGAAGAGCTGGATCAGTATCCCAGCAGTTGCAGCTAATTTCAAAGTATCCCAGACCTATGTAAAAAGACGCCAAATAATATTTATCTCATATAATGGCATTCAGATTTGGAAAAAAAAATATCAATAGTATCTGATGTATTAGGAAACATAACACTGTTATTTCTTCATGCTATTGATGCAAATATGCAATATAACTGGAAACCCCTATCCTATCCTATCCTATCCTATCCTATCCTATCCTATCCTATCCTATCCTATCCTATCCTATCCTATCCTATCCTGTCCCGTCCCATCCCACTCTTTTCTTCCATTTTACTTGTTTCTTCCCAATCTTTTAAGAATAAGCAGGCAACTCTTTGTAGGTTAAAGAGCATTTTAACATTCAGAGACTTAATATTCCAGACATCTAATAGCTTCATGCCAAAAGAAGGAAGGCAGCTCTGACCCTTTCTGTATACTCGGAACAAAAGAAATACCTATTGCAAGTTGTGTACAAAACATGATTTCTACTGCTGGGCCGCTGTGGTGTAGAATTAATACTGACACTTTGATTGTCTCCATGCAAGGTGTTTTCCCAGTATCACTAAATTTAGAACAGCTTGCATTTAGTTTATGCAACATGAAATAGCCTCTTTAACCTTAAAAATTTGTGTTTAGTTTGTGCAAAACTTAAAAGTAGATATAGCTGTAGTTTGATCAGTTCCAAAAGTCCGAAATAAGTGAGCTTTATTAGTAGCCATGTAACAACAAATAACAGAGAAAGCTGGTTCTTCAACCATCAAGCAAGAACAAGAAATAAAAACAACTGTAAGCTACACACTAAAAAAAAAATATTGAAATTCAATGAACAATGCTAAAAGACCCAGAAGTTTGTAGTTATATTTTTACTGTTCTTAATTCCTCTGAATACAAATGTGACTCTTTTATTAGTTTTCCTCCCTACATTTTGATTAAATCATTAATATCTACTTTGCTCAGGCAATCTCTCTGAGCCATTTAAATTGTAATTTGACTTTACCAGAGAAGATCTGGTCCAAAAATTTTTCTTCTTGGGAAGACTTAAGATCTTAGCTCAAAGAAGAGAAAGGAGAAAATCTCAATTCCAACCTTAATTCCAATACTATGTTCATAATGATGAACATAGGTATGAACAGGGTATGATTCTTCAGCCACTGGAATTTAGTAAGAGAGTTTTCCTTCTGTGTTTGGGGTAGGAAAACAGACATTTAGCAGCTCTGGGGATCACTTTCTTTATCTGTAATATGCAGAGAATAGTCTGTATCTCATTGTGTGGTGAAAGGATGGAGGGCTTGACCTTGCACACTTTGTCAGAATTTAGTCTCACTAGACAGGAGGCTAGTAAGATAGGAGGCCTGCTCCCCTGAGCTAGTTATGCCAGTGTTTGAAGGATCAGACACCAAGTTTTTAATCAGTTGTCACCAAGTGCTTTTTGAAAAGGTAAACGTTGAGCTGGATCATCTGTCTACAAATAACTCATACCACTCAGCTTATTCTTAATGGTTTAAATTTCTTTTTTTATCCCATGGTAAAATTGTTTCCAAAATAAGCTCCATCACATGGGATTTTATTCCAGTGATGGACTGTAACCCTGTAATGTGTGTGGCTAAGTGATGCAGCACAGATCTTTTTTTTTCAACAAATCTTAATACCTTTTGCTTGTGCAAAAAGTTACAGACAAGGAGTAGCAAATTACGCATGTCTCATCAGTTGATGAATAACCCTGTTGCTGAATTTCTGAACTCTCTTCTGGTAGCCAGTTGCCCAGAAAATGCTGTTGTTTGATGGAGAGGGCATTTGCTGTATTTAAATCGTTCTTACTTGAGCTGAATACATGACAGTTATTAAGAAATAAACCCTGCCAGTTGCCCTTCTTTCATTCTCATCCAGCCTCACCGAAGCCAGACAATTTGTGGCTTTAATAGAACATACAAGGCACATGTGGTAAGAAGAGTTCACTTACAAGCAGCCAAAGTGAGTGCAACCAAGCAAAAAAGTGAACAGTTGGTGAAGTGAAATGCATCCCTTGCTTCAGACAAAAATACAGTGGAATGAAAGATGCAGTAGACTGGCTTTCCCTTAAGCAGATCTAATTTCAAAATCTGGCCCTGGAGAGATGAACTTTTGCTTTAATTGAGGAGGTGGATCCCAGCTCTTTGTCACTCCATCAATCAGCACCCTTTGCTGTAGCCTTAGCAATATGCTGCAGAAGGC
Organism: Serilophus lunatus; assembly: GCA_013399895.1. NCBI lineage: Eukaryota > Metazoa > Chordata > Aves > Passeriformes > Eurylaimidae > Serilophus > Serilophus lunatus. The sequence continues at coordinate 242,479 of VXBA01004386.1, read as the reverse complement.
TGTAGGATTTATTCCCCGCCTGTTGAATAAAGCTTCCTTCCAGTGTTGCTGGGAGTCACCGTGGCCTGGCCTCAACGGCACAGTGCAGGTCCCATCCTAGGCCTGATGCTGGCCAGTATCCCTCAAGGCAGTGTCATAGCCTGGTCTCTACTTTCCCTTTGGGAGGCTATGGTTATTGGTTATTCAAGATTTTAGGATTGTTCCTTGCGTCTTGTTCTCTGCCTTCCTCAGACATGGGCAGAGTCTTGCTCAGAAATCATCCTGAACTGAAAAAAAAAGCAAGGGAAGACGTTGCTCAGGATGCAGCCTACTTTTTTGACTTTCTTTATCTAACATCATGATTTTGGTTAGAAGTGGATTAAGAGTAAACACAGACCACTGTGGAAACCTGCCCACATGAGCAGTATTATGTGGCACAAGAGGGAAGGTATGCAGAATAACGGTGCCTAGAGGCTGAGAAAGGCATTTCCTTCCCACACCCTCCTGTTTCCTAACACATGCTGACCTGCCCTGGACAGTGCAGGAGAAACACGGATGTAGTTCCGTCTTTCCATCCAATCCTCCATCCTGTTCCACCAGGATTGAATTGCTAGTTAGGACTTTAACAAAAAATGGTTTTCCATGACAGGTTGTTCTCACAGCTGTAAATTCCAGCTGTATTCACCTTCCTGCTGCAACTGTATGCTTTGCCTTTGCTATGTCTCATCCTTTATCACTATATTCCCATGCTTTTCGTGTCAGCTTCCAAAATTAGCACTGTGATGGGAAATGTTTTTCATTGGAGGAGTTGTGATAATGTCTGAGAAATTGAAATAACAAAAAATTGAATAATAAAAACATTAGTACAAACAGGGAGAAATTATGAATATGGTGCTGAAGACTTCAGGCATTGTTTCATTTCAGTTTCCAGGCTTGGAAGAGGTGTTATGTGTCCCTTAATATGTGAGGGTACTTGTCATGCACCTACTTGCTGCAGTGGACCCTAAGACCAAATTTTGAACAGGAATGACTTGTCTGTAGTGGCACAGAGAGGCTGATTAGTGTGTAGGTATGTTGCTGGTAGAATTAAAAAGCACAACACTGTAAGGTAGGAAGGACGGATGGCTGTGTACTCTGGAAATTATAGTGCTGTGTATTTTGTCCTTCCTCTGTTTTCAGTGCGAGATGTTGTAGCCAAGGGGTTAGCTGTCATCCATGGCATTCCATTCTCATTCCTCAGATCTCTGGCTTATAAATGAATGCTGCAAAATTAACTTGGGGAAGAGTGGAAGCAATGTGAAGAAGGAGAAATTGGTTTAGGGGCATGGGTTGTTTGGTAAAAAAATTATAAAGAAAACACGTTGAATGTGGGAGCTGTGCATGCTCCAGACCTGAAAAAATTACGGAGCCTGCAGGCCATTTCATTCCTGTGTTGCGTATGGAGGGTAGAGTTTACACTACTTCTTAGCAGATGCTTTTAAGCATAGACACAGCCTCGTGATGATTTACCAGGAGGACATCATCATCTTTGGACCTTTGCTTATAGATTTATTCAGAGTAGAAGGCACAAAGACCCTTCTGGACAATCTCAAGGGTGAACAAGAGAAAGAGTTACTTATAAACTGTTACAAATTGGTACTCAGTAATGGCTGTAGTGTTGATCAGACAATATAAGAGGTCCCCCAGTGGTTAGCGACTTAACAGCTGCATGTAAGTCAGCCAGTGAACATTTGCTTGTAGCTGCTCTAGTTTTGTTTTTATTGAAGAGCAAGAAGCATAAACATGGGACACACAGTCTAGAGGCCGCTTAAAGGGTTCTACTTGTTTAAAGTGTATATTGAAACGTCAGGGCCTTCTGCAAAATGAACAAGTTGTGCCTTGAGTTGGTATCATGAACCGAGCCAGGTCACCCAAGGCACTGCCTCAAGTAGGGGTGCAAGTGGGGGCATTTTGCCTGCTTTACAAGTCACTCAGTAACTCCCTCCACAGGATTAGTGACTGATGCAAAGACAGAGGAGCCCCAAATATGAGTATATGCTCAGCACGAAGGCTGATTTTGTTTGCTTTTACAGCTGGTTATCAAGTTAGTTGCTGAGGTAATGGACTGCACCTCAATTAAAATCTACCTACTCCTGTTGAAACATTTAATATTTGTGTAAATATTAAACATTTATATGAATATTAAATACATTTATTTGGAATTGATTCATGTTTACATTTTCCTACTATCTGAATAAAGATTACAACTGGAAGGTAATTTACTTATGCAGAAATTCTGCACACATCCAACTCATTTGACCACCAGGGGTGCATAAACTAGGCCCATCCATGTTGAAGGGTCTTAACCAGGTCCAAACTTATATTGTAACCATGTAAGGGCAACAGTAAGCAACAATTCTGTGCTGTACAGTGGGTAGGCTATTCTTGCCTTCCTTATGGAGTTGTTGAATCCATAATGTGAAGGAAGTGCTGACTTGTTTTACGTTGTACCACATCAGAGAATTTAGTGCATAGTTTTCTGTTAGATTTGGAAAAGTGCGGGGTTTATATTAAAGATTCATTTCTTTTTCATCATTCAGCTAACTCATTTGCACTGTAATGTACTTTCCTATTCCTCCTCCTCCTCCTGATACTTGCTGCTTTTATATCTATTTTGCAAGCAATATTTTTAGTCTAATCCATACAGCAGTTGTCTAAAATTCCATAGCATTGCTTATTTCTTACCTATAACTCTTAATAAAAAATAGGGCTGTGCCAACCTATTATATCCTTAATAGAATATTCTAATGGTTATTAAATCAATTGACTCTGAATCTCACTTTAATAAATGAGTCAGACAGTATTTTCCAATTACTGTCAGCCACTACCTTTCCAAAGAGCAGATTATTTTGATTGAATTTTTTAAAGCTGCTCAGCACTTTTTTTTCCTTTTTCTTTTTCCTGAGAAAGAGTAAAGAGCAGTAGCTTTGTTCTGCAGGGAAGGAGAGCTTCTCGGACTGTATCTGGCACTCCATTCCATTTCATATTTATCCCAAATGGAAACTGAAAATGTGACATTTCACTGGCCCTTTATTTATTAATGTTGTCATATTTTGCACTTCCATAGCACCCTATCAAATTGTTTGTTAAACATGAAAAGCTAGGCAGGGGTCAGCATGTAAACAGAGCCTTTTGCATCCTCTTTCCACATCTGGCACCTTTGCAAGAACTGCCACGCCTTGACTGTTCCATGCCAGTAAGAGATAAAATGCTGGTCATGCTTTTAAATTTTCTACAGAGAGTGGAGGACAGGGACAAAGCGTTGTTCCCTCATCCTTCCACAGTGCTATGTGGCCCAGGCAAGCAGGCAATTGTGTGCCTAGAAATATTATCTTAAACCTTTTCAAAGGCAGATGGCAGTGATTCTGGGTCTTCTGTGTATAGAACATAGTCCTGACTCTTCTCCAGTTCCACTGTCTTCATTGTATTAAAAGTCTTAAGAGATACTAATTAGGTCAGCTTGTTAAAGTAGAAATTAAAAATTAGCACCTCTTATTTAAAGATGGGTAGTTTGAGAGACACAAGTCATACTGTTATGACCAAAGTGGTAAGAGTATGAAAGTGTCAGAGTTTGGAATGGAACCCAGCACTACTGGCTTTTCTGTCAATACCTCATCTGTCTCACTTAAATTTAAAACGTGCTAATCTCACACTGTTAAATTCAAGGAGTAGAACTTGCCCCTTTTTCTGAAAATGTAGCTCTGAACAGGTGATATGCACAAAATGGGTGAAAAGGAGTGTGAAGGGAGGGGTTTATAACTCCCTGAACAGTGGGACTTAGTAAAAATAGTATTCTATTAGTTATATAAATGTAGTCATATTTTAAATATGATCTTTAGAACTAGTAGACTAAAAACATTTTATTTTTAAGAGAAAGCTTAGGTTCTGCACAAATTGATGTCGCTTGCCTGGGGAAGTCTCCTATCGGCCCCAGGCGAGTGGGTGAGGGGATTTTTCAAACCCTGTTTATAAGCCTTTAGGAAAATCAGATTTGCAACATAGAGTAATCAAAGTGGTTTTGATGCTTGTGATCAGGAGATCGCCTCAAATCTGAGTGATGTGGGAAATACAATAGGGCCACATTTAATGGGGCCCAATTCTTCTTGAACAAGTACAAATTCTGTGTAGGTAAATTGGTTTTGCTTCAGTGTCAGAAGTACATGCCTTTCTTCCTATTTTTTCCTCATCAACTAAGGTAGTAGAAACACAAAAATATTCTCTTCTGTCTTCTGTAGCTTCATATAAAAATATTTCTTTTCAGGAAATCTTTCTTCCTTGGAACGTTTGAAGAACTCCCCGTTCAGATTTCCCGAGCTCAAGAATGATTAGCATGGTTCATTTACACTTTGCCAACAGTAACTCTGTGATTTGAGAATTGTCATCGATTATCTTCACTTTGTCAGGTGGAAGATCCTGAGATGGAGCTCCCTCTGTCCTAGTTGGTTTAACTGTGTGTATCAGCACAAACAGTTTGATGGAGAAACTTTACCTTACAGGTTTCCCAGCTCATAACTGCCCTTTGTGGGGACTTGCACCATCTTCAGAACCATCTGTTCAGTAATGACCATGGCAAGGATATGGATATAGAAGAAGTGATCAGATGAAATGTGTCAGTCTTTACAGCCCTTGTAATTAATTAGTGAGTTCAGGAAAGAAGAGGCATTCAGAAAAAGCTGGTTGAAACTTCCTCGTCTTTTCAGGGTACTCTTCTGCAGCTATCCCAGAGCTGTGGGTTGCTGCCTGTTGGAAAGACACAGCATACAGCCTGCCTTGGAGGATGCAGCCGTCTCTCTTAGACGTACAGATTGGTGCATGCCAAATTCTTTTCCTCCATGGACTCCTTGATGGTGCTTCAATGGCCATACTTTGTCTTCTCTCAGCAGTAGCAAAACCAGAACATATTGGAAGGGTTTGTCAGTGATGGTGGAAAACCCCAAATCCCAGAAAACTCTTGAGAATCTGCTAAAATTTTCCCTGCAAATGAAATAGTTTGCCTATATTTGATAAATGATTGCTAATTTATCTATGAAGAGTTACAAAAGTCACCTAGCCCTGGGAGGGGGGTATTATCAACCTGACTACCAGTGGGTTTGGATGGGACATGTACCTCAGCAGCCTCCATGTTGTAGTCTCTCCAGAGAGGCTGTGGTGTCAAAACAGCTGAGATTGACCTGAACCTTTGGCTGAGTTTGTGTTGACAGCTCTCCTCAGTGGATCCAGCTATAAATTGGTGCCTGGTCAGGCAGCCTGGGAGTCAAAGTCTTCTGTGTGATGTAGGTAACAGAGACAGACAGTTCAGTGGCAATAGTCTGTAGGCATGGGATTTCCAGGACCACCAACATTTTTCAGTTGACTGTCAACAGGCCTGCCATTTCTCACCCTCTGAAAGCTTTGCAGCATGTGGAGGTAGTCAGGAACATTCAACACTGCTTTAATATAGGGTAGAAAAGGAAAGAAAGTCTACAGTTTGCTGTGTCTGTATGCCAGTAATGCTCTGCCATGCTTTTCTGTACCCATGACACCAAGACTGACAGGAAGCAGGAGAGTTTAAAAAAGAGCACATGCTGATCTGCCCATTTGAGGAGCTGAAATAGGATCTTGCATTTCTCTCAGTTACTACACGTAAAACACAGTTGTGTCATGAAAGGCAAAGGAGGCATCGTATATATGAACACTATGAGAGCTGAGTGTTCAGTTAAGGCAGAGCTCCCCAGTTATGAACTGTTGTCAAGATAGAAATATTTTTAGTCAGTGTATTTTCACCTGATTACTTCAAAGGAGACACTCCACCACCCACCCCAATTTTGTGTAAATCTTTGGCTTTGTTGGGTTTTGTCTGTCCCTTACCTTCTCATTGTGAAGACCTCCGACACCTCACATACCACACAAGGGTAGTTTTTGGTAGTCCCACCTGCAGAATGGCCACCAGCACCTGCCTTAGCTCTCACTGTCTATACTACTAATTCCCTCACTCTGCTAAAGATGCCATGAGTTACACAAAGGCTAAATTTAGCTTTTGGACTAAGGAGAAGTGAAAGCTGAGGCCTATAATTGATATTTTTTTCAATTCTGATAAGTCACTGAGGATCAGTTTGAGCGAGCACATGGCCCTGTGCAGCTGCAGGAGCACTATGTCATGTTCTCTTTACACCGGTGGGAAGGATTGTTGTGTGGGATACAAAACATTGTCTCTGCTTTTACTGTCCTCTGTGAACACCCATCATCACGGCCACTAATCATCACTGCAGGCTGCGCTGTGTCCGGAGGGAGGTCGGCAACCTGGTGTTTAGGTGTTCGGCATGAGCACGGCACTCTGCTAAATCACTTCTTTCCACCCAGAAATGGCAGGGAGCTGAGCCCGTCACCAAGCATTTCATTCCTGCTTGTTTCTTAATAATCAGATACAGTATTTACCTGTGAGATCAATGCTACTCATGTAGCACACCAGTGACATACAGAAGGACCTTTTCTAAGCAGCGCTGTGGGAATTGAGGCCTCTGCAGCAGGGCTGGAAGCCACTTCTTACCTAGCAACTGTTTCTAAGTAGGACAGCCGCTGACTGCCCTCATGGCACAGTGGATGAATCCTGCAGCACCCTCAGGAAGGGAACCGGGTGCCAGGCACCAGCCAGCCTTGGAGGACAATGGGAGGAAGCAGAGGAACAAGTGGCAGGGAGCGGGAAGGGTTTTAAAGCCACAGGATGTGGACGGGAAAGCTGCATCAGAAGGCACACGGGGACTTTTCTAGGCTGTTCAGACGAGAAATGCAAATAAAGAGGGAAAAAATCCAGGGTCACCAGAAAGGGAATTTTGAAATCCTGCAGCTTGCAGAAGGTTCCATGTATGGCCATGGGACTGGGAATGTGGAGCATGAGTGAGACAAGGGGATGAATTACCCTCCCCTCTCATGCTGGTTACAAGAAACTCCACCTCAGCCAGAGTGCCAAAAACTGCATTCACGGTTCTTACTCGTGGTAGACGTGATGATGTGTAATCGGCATTAAATTCCTCACATGCTGTTTTGCAAATGTACTTGGTCGTGATCGGGTAACTCTGCTACGATATGATGCTTTGGATCATAGTCATCATTTCCTACTGAAGGCCAATGCTCTGCATTCCTGTTTGATGCTAATTAGAAGTGGAAAATCTGTGCTTTTAATGTTCAGTTGAGCTCTGTACCCTCTGAAACATTCCAGGTGAAAGAACACTTTAGAAGTTGTAGGTCATGAGGGGCATCCAGTTTCCTGAGCTCAGGAAAACAAAAAACCTCTCGAGTTCACAGATTGTGTTGGACTTTCTCTTTGTAAGGGCTGTGGTAAATTTCACTTTTCCTTTGATTTCTCCTGCAGATGAAGGACTGAACCATGAATGCAAACTCTGCAATCAGACATTCGACTCTCCTGCCAAACTTCAGTGCCACCTGATAGAGCACAGCTTTGAAGGCATGGGGGGCACCTTCAAATGTCCAGTGTGCTTTACAGGTAGGAGTCCACTACTGCTTGTCCCAGTCATGCCCTTAGATTGACCTTGCAGAACTCCACTGAAAAATGTGTCATGTACTGGCATTAGGTCTGTTTTAGGAGGAAGCATTACATTTCACTCGTTAGTAATATTGATTAGAAATCTTTTAGAAAGCTGAGCTCCTTGGAAGCTCATCCATCTCTAAGAACATCCATCTCTAAGAACTGCATTTCAAGCTTTTCTATCAGAAGTTTGAGTTTTTTATAATTACAGAATTGATAGTCTGTTACCTTCCATGGTATCACGTTCATTCCTTCAATGTTCCAAACTTGCCAAGGTTAAAACTGTCCATAAATTTGTCCTTTAAAGCTACAGATGTTTCATCTAAAACAAAAAAAAAACAACCCTCAGAGCAGAACTTGGCCCCAGTTCCCAGGCATAGCCTGTGAAGCAACATTCTCCTCTGATCGGGTAAGAAGGCCCACATGCGTGTGTTTGTTGGCTTGTGGTGAGAAGGAACACCCTTGTAATGTGATTTAGAAAGCAAACCATGCTGTCTTGCCACAAGTCAAGTTCTGCTCTCCCCTGACACAAGTCCAAGTGTGGAATAATCCTTCCCAAGTCAGTGGTGTTATGCAGTAGTAAAACCCAAGTGAGAAAATAACTTGACCCAGTAGGGCTAAGCACTGCAGTGTTTGGGCCATAATGAAGAACAGAAAAATACTGTTGCTGGAAATGAAAACACATTAAAAGGATGCCTACTGAGTTGTTGTGAGTTTTTTTAAGAACTTCTTAGTAGAACATTTCATAAAATGATAACCTAAAATGTGAGTTTTAATATGGAGAATGCATGCCCAATTTTGCTTTAAAAGATGAAAATCAAAGATAATCACAAACATGGCAAAACACACTTTGGGTATTCTCAGATCAATGGCATGCTAATTCTTGAAACCATTCAAGGTTTCTGTTCTCCATTAATGGGAGTGAAGGGTTTTCATTGATAAGCAAATAGACCCTTTAATACCTTCATTTTACTTCTCTTTGTTTGGCAGCTCCCTTCCCAATAAAACCTAAGCAAATCCTACAGAGGAAAATTAAATTTGAAGTTTTCATCTTTCAGATACAGTGGCTGGTGATAATTATTACCTCACTGTGTTCGGGTTTCACACATTTATGTGGGTTACAAAATTAAAAAATACATAGTTATCTTCACTGCACAACTTGTCATAGTAATGTCTGAGCATGGGTAGCACCACTGTCAACAGTTTGTGAGCCGTCTGTGTTCCATAATTCTTTCAGGTAGGTATGGTTTTGAGTTTTGAGTTTTATTACTGATCCTATTATTTTTTTTCCTTTTCTTTGTTTACACATTATGATGTGATTTATTTTTTTTTAGTGTAATGATGGGTCTTTGTTTTCCAAGTTTGGGGTCTTGTAAATGCAGCACAAAAACTTGCATATGTAAAGAGTACCCACTGATGCTTCTCCATGTAAGCAAGATCCTTGATAAAACTAATCCTTTAATTTTTGAGCCAGTAGCCTTATAAAATGTGTTAAAGAGTATGGAGATAAGTTGATTACACTCTGTGTGAAATACTTTCTGCTTTTTGCTGATGGGGTAAATAGACAGTGAGCATTAATCATAAACAATGATGCTTTACTAGCAGTGTGCCATTAAATTATTTCAAATCTTGCTAGAATATTAAAAAGAAGTAAAAATCACCAATATAAGTTTTATATGGAAAATGGAATCTGATCTTTTTTTTTTCCAGGGTAATGAGAAATGTGATTAAAATGTATGACTCAGAAGAACAATATTCTGATTTTTTTTGTTGCTTTGCAATTAGAATAATTTTAATGATTAGGAATGGAGTCAAAGTCAAATGCCAGCATCTTTAATAAATCCTTTTCCTGCCTATACAGATTAATATTGTAGATGCAAACTTTTTTAGGTCACAGTGCACCAGGCATCCATCAGAAGTCAGTGCTGCCAACCCAAACACTGCCTCTGGCATATACAATTTAATTATTAATAGTATGTCTCCTAGGTAAACTGTTACACAGTCTTAGGGCCTTGTTTTGTAGTCATTAAAATTGAACATGTTTATATTATTGAAACCCTTGCATTCAGTGTGTAGGCAGAGTTGATCTTAAAGTATCCAAAGAGAATTTACCTGCATTTCTGTTTCACATTTATAGACATTGCCCCAGTGTAGCTGTGGGATATAATTTTTAACATTAACACATTTAAATACAGAGCTGTTTGTTAGATATAACTTTAGGCACACACAGTAAACAGAACTTTGGCATCTGAGCTTTCCAAACCTGTTGGTTGCTAGGAAATAAGTTTTGTGTGTGTTCAATCAAAGTGCAGTAAGCATGAAGAAATAATTCTGAACAAGAAATGGCATTTTTAGATTCTTTATATTTGAAATCTTGATTGGTTGTCTTGTTAAAGTCTTTTTTTTCCCTTTATTGATTGTTTTGGGGTTTTTTTTCTTAAACCAGGGATCTATTTCAATTCATTACTTTTAGAAGAAGGATCACAATTTGTAGATAAATAACATTCATTGGCACCCGCTATAGAAACAGTGTAAGGTGAAATCAGAGTGCACTACTCTAATTTTCCGTCTTGGAATTTCTGACTGTTAATGGGAGACTCTTCACTTGTAATATGAAATAATGAAAAGCTTGTTGTTTGTCTAATATTCTAGTGTTTGTCCAAGCAAACAAGTTGCAGCAGCATATTTTCTCAGCCCATGGACAAGAGGACAAGATCTATGACTGCACACAGTGTCCACAGAAGTTCTTCTTCCAAACAGAGCTGCAGGTACACTTATTACCTTGGGGTTATAGTAGCATTATCTATTTGATAACTGAGTTCAAAGCTTTACTTGCCATGACCTCCTCTGATACTTGCTTATCATCAGGATGGGAATGAAGGAAGGAGTATAGAAATTGCAGGTGATTCAGCCCATGCTGCTTCAAAAAGGAGTTGGCAGAAAGCCACCTGGTACAGACGTGAATTTGGTTTCTTATGATGTAGGTTGTTGCAGCTCAAGATATTCTCTAGGAGTGAGAAATGGGCATCCTATTTTTCTATTTAGTCTCCATAAAACACTTAATAAAGCTGTGAAATGGAAAATTACTGTATTCTTTTGTCTTTAAATGTGAAAACATATGCACTGAAGTAGTAGTACAGTGATGGGGGGGAAGTACACAGAATTTGTCTTTTAACTTGGTGAGGGAAAAAAAGTAGGATTGAATGAATGGTACACTGTCTTTTTGTAAGCTGTTTTCAGACTTGAAATGATACTGTGTATTAACAGTAAACAAAAGGACAGAGAGAAAGAAAGAAATGTTGAACATGGTCTGAAAACAATTTTAGATGGATGGATAATTTGCTCTATATCAACATTCTGCACAGTGTGTCTTGCAGTGAGAAGTGGTGGTGTTATTCCTGATGTAGTGTTACCCTTTGAGATAATTGCAGAAGACTGTTTCTAAATTATTTTACTTTATATTGAAATATTAAGATCAGTTGACAGAGGAAAAATGTCCAGGGTCCTTTACGGTCTATACCAATGAGCAAGGAGAAACATTTCTATAGTAAGGCCTTTCCTACACAGTCTGCCATGTGATTTTCTTTTTTTATTTGGACTCAAGAGATTTTTCAGTACTTATGGTTTGTCAGTAGTTTTTTATAGCATGAGCCCCTATCTGTTAAGTCCTTTGACTGAGGTGTCCACAATTAATCTTGCATTGGATCAGAGCTGGATTTAATCTTATCAATAGAGGCAAAAGACTAGTGAGACATATATACACATATCTCTACTTAGTATTTCACTTATTGAAAGTTTCACGTGCCGAGAACCTGATATTAATCTTTGTCATGATGACATGAAACATTTCATTGGAGAAAAAAGAAATCAGAGCATTCACACCATGCATGAATTCACTGTGTGTGAGATTGGTATTTAAATCAATCACACTGCATCTTCTCTTAATTTCTTTCTGCATGAAAATAATGTGCAATAAAGCCTTTTCTGATAGCATTCTCTACGTCTTTCTGAGTGGACCCCTAGGTCATGGGAACTCCTGCAATACTTGCAGTACACCTGTAACACTCCAAGGTGCCTGGCAATATTTCTCTCCTCTTTTTAAAAACTTAAATCTGTTTCATTTACAGTCCATACTAGGTATTGTGTGCAAGCTCTGACCCAAAGTAGAAGAGAAAGACAAGGAAAAGCAAATAAAAAGTTGGACATTTAAGGAAAAAGACACTCATGCATAATGATGGGCATAAAGTGGCAAGATTGTGTTCTGAAGTCAGAAAGTAGTCTGGATTGTGTAGAAATCTATTGGACTTGTGGGAAAAATAAAGGAGAAACTGAGCAGAATGAGGAAAGATCAGAAACTAATGTTTTGTATGTGTTTCTTTCACAAGGTACTCAGCGTTTTTGGGGTTTTTTTAACAATTTTCTTTTTTTTCTTTTTTTTTTTCTTTTTTTGGCAAAAGCCTTTTCAATAAGGTGAAGCCACTTTTTCAGTGGGGAAAAAAATGTATTTTTGACTTCCTGGCATTCATAAATTCTGTTGATCATCACTGATTAATCAAAATGAGAAAGTACAGAGAAGTAGAAATAGCAGCAGTTCCTGGAAAAAGAAAGCAGAGACTGTTAGGGAAGAAAGACAAAAGGGGGAAAAATTAAAAAAAAAAAAAATCAAGAAGAGACATCATGCAGATAGACAAAAGAAAAGTATGAAAAGAAAGAAACAGGGACACAACATATAAATTACTTTTAATGGTACAATTCAAACTGGCTTTCCACTCAAAAAATATTCCTGCCTGAGACTAAGGGCAAGATTTTGCACTCTCCGTCTAAGCCTAATTCACTGAAACTTTGACATAACTGAAGCAGGTGGTTTTCTAGTGAAGGGCACAAGAGGATGTTGCCACAGAGCGACAAATTCTGTTCTACATTGACTAAATGACAATCAGTGTGTTGGTAGTTCCATGCTGCAGAAGGTTCTTAATAGAGACCAGATCTCCATACCCTTAGAGACAGCCTCTCTCTGGCTTATCTACACTTGCAAAAAGGAAAAGGTTTTAATTTTCTTACTCACTTAATTCACTATGTTTATTATTTTAATGAACTTGTGTAGCCCCACCCCAGCTGAGAATATTTTATGCTTAAAAAAATGCAGTACCATAACGCCATTTGCATTTATTTGCTGGAATCATGGGTTTTCTGCACTTACCTCCAGTTATCTACCCAGGCTGGTGAAAGGGCAGCAGAGCACTTAGGCAGAGCAGTAAGTACTGACCTTTGGAGTCTGATTCTGCTGAAAATACATGGGTCTCCAGCCCACTCTCATTAAAAACCTATTCTAGGAGGCATTGCTTTGTTCAGGCTATCTACCACCTGAAGCAGTAGAATCTTTGGCTACTAGCCTCCAGGTTCTGCTTCTCTATCTTTTCACATTACCATGGTTTTGTGTTGGTGCTTGAAGCATAACAGTATATTTATTCCCTCTATCAAGAACTATTCCTTGCATTTAATTTAAACATCCATCTACAATGCTTCTCCAGGGATGGCACTCCATGGTTGTAGGGCAGGCACAGTGAAAAAATATACAGAGTAGAGCAGGGCAGAACACAATAGCAAGCAGTCCTATTTACATGTATGGTACAGATGGTAATTAAAGGGAATGAACTCAAGGATACAAAACCAAATGCATTATAATGGTGCTTAATTTGGTGTTTGGCCCACTGTAATTCTTAGCATTTTCTGACTCCTGTTCAGAAAGAATTATCTCCATAGCTTACCCTTCTGTCCCCTTCAACACTTCCTTTAAATGTTTTTTTGCTCCATAGCTATGGAACCAAATTTAAAGTTTTGGAGATAATTGCCTCCATAGAAAGGAATCAAATGGGAACCTTCTGGAACAGTTAGAAGTGTATGCTTTCAGAGCATTCTGGGTTGTGAATTTTCATATTTCCATGTTCAAAAGGCCATGTGGTGTATTTGCACTTACAAATGGAGTCGAAAAAGTATGTTCTTAAAAGGGTTTATTCTTTAGGATGGAAAGCTTTTAATAAGAAATGCTAAACAGGATTGTAACGATCTTTAAAACTTAGGTATCAGATAACGAAGCTGCAAGGTAAATGTATTTATAGCATGCCTAGATTTCTCACAAAAGTTGAAAATCTAACTGAACACCTGGACCATGCAGTTCTCTGCACAGGTTGGATATAACTAAAACAGTCTTCTCCATCCATCATCCATAGTACAGATTTTATTTTCGATAAAGAAGGAAACCTATCCTTAACTAAACTTAGTATTGAATTTTCATCAAATAATGATAAAAGAATTTATGCCGCTTAAAATTTCTTTTTCCTCTCCACTTGCTATTTCCAGGATCCATTTCTTTTGCCTTAGTCTTTGGACTTAGGCCTACATGTTTGATTTGCTGTTTGTGCCTCCCTGGTCTCTAGTGAGAGGTTGCTGTTCCTTTCCTATTTCCAGCCCTACTGTTACTTCCATAGAAGCATAGAGTGGTTTGGGTTGGAAGTGACATTAAAGATGATCTAGTTCCAATCCCCTGCCATGGACAGGGACACCTTCCACTGGACCAAGTTGCTCAAAGCCCCATCCAACCTAGCCTTGAACACTTGCAGGGACACAACATATTGTGGTGTTTGTGGGGAGGAATGAGATACTTTTGTGAAGTGTTAGCCAGAGTGAATGAATTCATTTCAGTTTTTTGCAGATGTTACTGAATCACAGAAGTACCAATGTCTGGTAGAATTGCTGAATAGTTGTACAGGTTTTTTCAGTGTTATGTCAGTGATAACAGTTTTGAATATGATGTCAGCTAAGACTACATAATCTGTCAGTACCATTTTGCCCAATACAAGAATTACATCTCTTTTTGGTGAATTAGAACATTTACTTAACATTTTTTGACTAATAATTAGTTGCCCCTGGGGTAGTTAAGTGTCCTTACTTTACAGGCATGAAAACTAGGGCAAGAAATAATTGGATCAGCAGTTGCTTCCCGTCCTGTTCAAAAGGGACCTGGCCTCAGTGATTCACGCCCTTGCTGCTTCCCATCTGGACTCCATCAGCACAGAATACCTGGGCATGAAGCCATCAGCCTGTAGGACGTTCCAGCTAATGCAGAGAGCTGCAGCACTGCCCCTCGGTAGCAAAGGAGACCAGGAGCATTTTCATCAGCTCTCTTGCTGTCTACACTGCCTCCCTACATGTTTGTCCAGTTGTGGCCTAAGACTCAATCCTTAATATTCATAGTGGACTTGGTCAAGTACATCTCAAAGATGATCTCAGAAGTTCTTTCCATTTGTTAACAATGTGGTAGTTGACAGCCCTACTTTGAGAGCATTTTTATCAAAGAGCTGAAGCTTGTTTGCTCAGTAGCTAGACATTTCTCACAGACTGGCCTGTGAGCATGGAACAGACTTCCACAGCGGTTAACTATCACCACGAATATCCTCAACCTACACTTTTAAGAGCAGGGTGCACCTAGATGTGCCAAAGTCTCCCACCTTTCATATAAACATGTACCTGCATGTAGATTTCTAAACCCTCCCCAAAATCCCAAACCGCAAAAACAGAGCTCTAGCAAAACTAAATACGCAGTTCCTTCCCCAGGGAAAGGATGAAAGAAAGAATGAAGCACTCATAGCAGATGTTACTCATGTCACTTAAAACAGCAGGAGAACATTCTTAGTACAAGCCGCTGAAACAAAGCAGGGCAGAGGCAGTATAGAACAGTCTCAAGAAGTTTTGTGTAGCTTTATGTGAGCCCTTCTCTGGAATTCCGTTTTTAACATTTTTGTGTTCTAAAGTTAGCACTGCTGAACCTAATCTTCAAGTTTCTTCCTCACTAATTTAAGGGTTAAACTTTCCAAGGATCTCAACATTGTAAAACGCTCCCAAGAATCTCAACATTTTAAAATGGCCTTTAGAATACCCTTGACCTGAGCTGGAGCAGAATTAAGCAAGCTCTAGGCTATTTCAAGAACTAAAGACTTGACTGAGACCTTTAGTGGAGACAGCAGCAGAACTGGGATTCAAACTCTATATTCTCTCATTTGGGGGTCAGCTAGAGAAAACTGCTAATTAACCTGGACTGGGGTGGTCTCCTTGTGACAGAGGTCTTCTGGGACCAGTTGGAAAAGAGATTGGTGTGGGAATAGCATCAGCCGTAAAAGCAGTGGCACCACTGCCTGCATCTAGGACTATTTTATCAAGGCCCCCACAGTAGTTGGGTCAGTGTATCATGTAGGTCCCAAGACTTCCATGACAGCAGGGGAGACCCTGAATAATTTATGCTCTTTACAGAAAAATTGGGACAAAACTTTAAAACCTGCAGGATGTTTTCTTCACAAAGAAAAGGCCTCAAAATATTTTTTCAAGTCAAACTGGAGATTAGTTCTGGCATTTCTAGGTCCCCAAACTCTTAGGGTGAGGAGTGGAACATAGATGCTGGCTTTCTAGGCCCCAAAGGCCAGGAGCCAGCAGGGAATAACTTTGTTAGCTCTTCTTAAAAAAAAGCCTACCTGGAATCCAATTAACAGTCAAAGCTTTAGGCCAACATTTTCAGACTCAGTGGCCTATTTCTGAGAGGGTGCTGAGCACCTCCAGCTGTAGTTAAGGCCAAGGACAAGATGCTTGTGTTGAGTACATCAGGAAATCAGGTCAAAAATGCCCGGAGTTAGGAACCTTGATAAAAACATAGGTGCTGAGCAGCCATAGCCTTGTTTAAGGTTTCAGCAAAACACTTTAGATGCCTAGATGCAGACACCACCTTCATTAATGTTGGCCTTAGTCCTTAACAGGCAGTCAGGTTGCTTTTCTCAGAGCAAACGCCTAGGAGGCAGGAGAGGTGGATTCAGTTGTAAGGTCAGGTACTAACTTGCTCCACATAACCACGCATGCTCTCCATCTCATGAGTGAAGATGATGATAATATGTATTCCAGAGATACTAGAATTGAAATTTATGCCAGTGTTTTGAGGGAACTAGGTAGACCTGTATGCATTGTAATTTTGAGTGCTTTTTTCTTGAACTCTTACTGTGTGTTCTGTTTCAGAGAGATACATGTGCACTAGTATGTGTATTTTTCCATGTCTTTCAAGATGTAAAAATTTCAGGCTTGTTCCTGAGATTTGAGACTTTTTTCCCCTAGAAGGGAGAATTATTTTCTTTGCAAATTTTCTCAAAAAGGCAATCAAGAGAAGCAGGGTAGAGGCACTCATGCATTAGCTCTTTAAGGACATACCTTCAAAGTGTTTCCCTTGCAAGTCTTTTGCTTCAATGTCAAACAAAGTTTAAACACAAAAAAAAATACTTTGAATTTCCTTCCAGTGCCCCTTCCCTCCTGGGGATTGAGGGGTGTTACGGCCACATTAGGTTTTCATGCGGTAATTCTTTTCTAAATAAGAAATTTCCAGGTTTGGAGCTTGTGAGTTCACCCGCCTTTGATTGGCCTATTCAAATGTAAACACTCCCTGTGGGTACTTCATTAGTTCATGAATATTTATGGCACATCGCAAAGCCCACCAAGCCCAAAGTGATAGAGTTTTTAAGGGATCATTTTGATTTTACTAAATAATGCTTGTCAAAGATGAGCTTAGTATTAATGCATCTTACTTGTCTCCACATACTTCATATACTTTTAACTCTACATACAACAGTCACCCTGTGAAATTTTCTTCACTTTTTCCTGTAAATAAGCAGGAAACAATGTGTTCACAACATCATTTATACATTCCCTGAGAGAATGTTCCTTAAATTTCTGCAGCAATTGAATCACAATTACAGGTTTGTTTTTTTCAGATGCTTGATTGATATTATTGATGAGAATACAGAATTAATTGATAAAGACAGTGTAGCAGTTAAGTGATGAATATCAGCTGTAAATACACCGTTTTAATCTTGAAAAGAAATTCAGACTTTAGGAACACTAAAATGGTAAAGGACTAAAAACTAAATATATTGTCCAAACTAAATATTGAGGTACACACATAAAGTACCCATTAAAAGCAAGCAAAAAATGTATATTCCTTCTCTATAAAGGTAGAGTCATACCAAAAATGTATGTGCTCGAATATATATCTCTATTTTGCCTACTTCTTCCTGTTTATGCTCTTGTGTGGCAGGATTCTTTCTGTAAAATAAAAGTATCTATTAAAAAAAAATTAGCCCCTACTTTGGATCTGTTCTCTGTATTGATTTGTATGGTCCACATTAAACACATGTTGCAGAATCACTTTGTAGTCCTTATGATGGCAAAGACTCTGTTGTGCAAAAATAAGTTTGTTGTCTCCACTTTGAATGCTGCATGAAACCATGGCAATCAGAAGATAAGTGCCACTAATCCTCTATCTTTTTGAGTGTTGACTCTGAAACATATCATTGATGTTACATGTCAACATTAAAATCATAAGTTCTGATTTTTTTAGCAAATGAAACAGCAAGGTGTGCACAATTTCAGCCTAAAGAAGCAAATCAAAAGTTGCTGCAGAAATAAATAGGCACAGAAATAAATAGGCACAACAATGCAGAAGAAGGGAACAAAAGGCAAAGGAGTAGAAGAGAAGTAAAAAGATTATAGGACAAAGAAAGAAAGAAGATAGAAATAACAGTGCTTGGGAATGCAAACATTTTTTCATCTGAGTGATGCTGATAATAATGATAAGGCACTTGTAAAAATAAATCATAGTAATAATAAGGGTAAATTCAGTTATTACATAAAGTGCAATTTCTATCCTCAGTCCTCACAGAAATCTCAGCGAACATCAGGGAGTCCTGCCATAGACTGAGGGCAGGGGAAGCAGTAAATGTATTCCCTGACCCACAGATAATCATTAGAAATGGAATTCTGCCCTTTGCAGAAAATGAGGTTTTATCATCTGTGCCCTGAACGTTTCAGCCTACACCTTGCCATTAGTCAGATCAGTTGGCACATACACCTGGAGTAAGCAGAAGAAATAAGCACTCTGTTTGCATATGAATAATTTCCCTGGTACATCAGTTCAGTTCTCCTAATTGTCCATCCATTAATTTCTTGCTAATGTAGTTGATATCGATGACTGATTTTCTGTGCTAAACAGGAAGCACCACTTCTTCATTCTAGGACGCATTCCTTCCTACAACTGCCCTGCTGTTAGCTACCAGTAGCTGCCATTATATTATCTTTCATCTGGCCCAGAGCTGACAACAGATGGCCATCTCCGGGACTGCCATCAGTGTGACTTTATGAAGCATCCAGCTATGGTGTATTGAGGAGCTTCATGGCCAGTTCTGCAAATCTGCCTCCCTTCCCCCTACCGCGCTGCTGGCCCCCCTCACTCCATCCGTGTGAATAAGCTACTCATTCCTGGCTCCACTCTTCACTGGTCCTGTCGTTTCCCAACGAGTGACGGCACACCATTATCAATGAAAGTTTAAGGCTCAAGGTCTGCCCTCTCTTCCCTCCACAGCACTGGAACAAAGTTGCCATGGCTCTCATATATTCTAGCATCCTCACTCCTCCATGTTTTTACTGTACAAAAGCATAGGTAGTGGGGCTTGGTAGCAGCAAACCTGCCACTTCTGAAGATCTGTAGTTCGAACCCTACCTTGTTCCACCACGGAGCATCTCCTCAAGCTTCAGGGATATTTTTTTTAACTTTCCAAAGACATGTTGCCAAACCAACACTGAGCATGGCTGTGAAGTGTGAAGGAAGCTAAAATATCGATTAGAGACCTAAAGTGGAGAAAAGTTTGAAATTCACAAGCATCCTGATCCCATTGATGTGTTAGATCATTTGGAAAAGCTCTTCTGTGTGGCTGTTGTGCATTTTGGAGAAAGACACATTGTTTGTTCTTGACAGAGTTTTCTAAAGCAAGGTACCTCCAGAGCCAAACCCATATTTTATGAGAAATTCACATTTGTGTCCTTTGTTGTGATATTTGCAGCAAGTCTACAGCTAGTGAGAGTCTCTGCCCTCAAGCTATAAAGGAGTAAGGCTCCATTGTTGGAGAGAGAGCAGCCGTTTGTGTGAAAGGCTGAGATGTGGTAGGCAAGATGAATAGTGCTTAAAAGCAATGCTTGCCGTGCTGTCATTTAGAACAGGAGCACTGAGGATTTAAACGAAAGTGAAAGGCATGGTAAATGAATCCTTTAAAACTGGTCAAATTTTCAGCTGCCTAAAATAACAAGTTTTGTCAATTGATAGGTTCATTGAGTAGGAGGAAAGTTGGGAGGGGATGAATTCCCCTAGGGAGGAGGCGCAGATAGTTTAGGAAAACAAGGTGTGGTCAGTGATTCATAGAGACACTCCAGTAAACAGCAATCTTGGCTCAAAAGTCGTGGCTTTTTTTGGTTTGGTTTTTTTTTTTTTGATTGTTTGGGGGTTTTTTTCCGATGAAGGCGAGGGAAGAACATTATTGAGCCACTCCATTTCAAACATTAGTCAAAAAGACTCAGATGCAGATGGCTACACAACTGGAACTGTTCAGTTACAAAATCCCAACCAGGAGGAACAGCTTTTAAGTTTAGCTTTTCTACCTGTTACTGAGATGGGTTTCCCCATGATTTTATCAAACCGAGGCTGGAATATTTTGAATGGGGGGAAAAAAAAAAAAAGTGGATTTTTGCAGGCTCGTGTGATTTTTTTAAGTAGAGATTCCTTTGTGTTCAAAGCTGAAATTGAGTGTCCTCCACCCTGTTAACAAAGGAAGAGATGATTCAGTTTTCCTGAACCAATACTGCTGAGTTACACACATTTTTACGTGCAGCTTAAGTTGTTTATCTGTGTTGTTATAGTCTCATTTTGCAGCACAATTGCTAGACACAGTCACGGATCATGGGTGTGTAAATTTGCTCAGGGATACTCTGTGTCAGTAAATACTCTGCTTTGACCCATACTTCTTATGTGTAGATATGTGCTATGTGAGATAAAGAACCTGTGATATTGTTAAATATTATTGGTGCTTTTTGCTTTGCTTTGCATTTATAAAGGTGAAAGGTGATTGTGCAGGAAAATGGAACAGTATATTTGCTGTGAGACAGGCACTAAGAACTCACTCCCATGCTCAGTTATAATTCATGACTGTACTGGTGGGAAGCCCTTATCCCTCTGTGGAGTTAATGCATCTCTACTGTAGCCTGCTGAGAGCACCCTGTGTCCCCTCCCACCATCTGTGCATTCACTTGCGTGCTTTCTCTCTCCCTCTTTACTGTGAGATCTCTTGGTGTTAAAACTGTCAGACTACTACTGCCTGGTAAAGGTGGCTTTATGATGTATATTAATGTTGAATTGTCATTTAAGGGCAAGGAGGTAGGTAAAGGATATGTTACTGTTTGTTTTAAGCTCTTGTTAGAAAATGCTAGGGAGAAAATAGATAGAAAGGTAGATATGTTGCTTCAAAAGCAACTACCTTTGAACAATATAGAGAAATTACCACGGTTTAGAGTAAGAGATATTAATGGCAAATACATCTTTCTTTCCAATCTAGGCATATTTTGCCGTTTCTTGGTACAGTTAATCTCTGTTTCTTCATGTCAAGATCTGAACCAATGGCATTGTACATTGAATAATATTTATTTACTCATCAGCTGATTTTTTTTTTACAAGTTAATCTCCTCATTTAGCTGAAAAGCTTTCTTGCCGTCTGGAAGTTAATTGCTTTTCTGCTACCTGAGACTTGAAATTCATGTGACCAAGTTCTATAAGCTAGTACAATCTTCGCTAAACAGGTAGTGTATAGATTTTTTATTATTATTATTATTATTGCTGTAAGGCACTGTCAGAAGCCTGGTGAGACTGTCTAGCTTTGAAAGAACTAAACTCAGTTCACAGAGATTTAGGTGATGCTTTATCAACCTGGCACTTTACCGCAATATTAAACTCAGAATATGGTTAAAAGACCATGTAGTTGACTGTCACAGCAATATTAATTTGCAATGTTTCGCTGGATGTAATCTCATGTAGCCTGTTGTTTGTATTCCTTTAAAATTTATAAATCAAATCCAGACCTGGAAAATACCAGTGTATGAACTTAACAGATGTGCTGCCATAAGGGACCTGCTAGGTTATAAACTGCAGAAATGATCTTTTTCTATTTCAGATTCCTAACTTATTCCAGAGAGATTTAGGAACCACAGAAGTAAGGTAGAAGGTCATGCATTAGGACAGTAGCACCCACCAAGCACTTGACGTTGGGTGTAATTGTCAGGAAATCCACCTCTAATCATTTTATTATTCAGTCATAGCATCTGCTGAAGCTCCTGAGCAAAAGTAGGGCAAGAATGACTTCAGTAGCTCTGTGTCCAGGTTTTCTTAGGTGAAAGATCACTTTGAGATGACACAGCTGAGTAGTCAGGCTGAAATCCTAGTTGGTATTTTATTAATTTTACACCAAGATAAATCTTGAAATTCTGACAAACTCCATGACAGGTGAAATTCCTTCTTGCAGAATCTGCTCAGCAAGAGGCTGCTCATTTCGTTCTGTTCGGAGGCAGGCAACAGGAGGGCAGCTTTATAATCAGCCCTCAAAGGAGCCCCGGCCGCCCCAGAGCCTTGGACTGATTGAATAACTCCTGGGCCTCTTCCCCTAGGCCTCCATCAGCAGGGGTCCTGTGGAAAGCAATCTCCCGCAGACTGGCACTGAAGTGAGCTTTAAACTACTATTTTCTGCTCTCCAGAGGAGCCTGGAGTACTAAAAGATAGATGGACTGCAGATATTTTATGAGAAACTGTCAGAAGAAGAGCAGAGTAAATGTTTTTTTTCCTCCTTCGAGTCACAGGCTGCATCACTGTAGAATTTTTCCCAGAATCTTTTACTCTGAATGTTTGCAGTTAATTGGTTGCTAACCTTAATTTTCCCCCTCCCTCTTATTTTTCTTTTTTTTTTTCCCCTTCTCTCTTCTTCTTCTCTTTCTTTTTCCTTTTTTTTCCCCCTTAAATATTCACTTGGAGACCCTTTGCTTAACCACAGTTGCAGAAAATCAGTACCATTTGCACTGAAATATTTATAATGACAGAATGAAAAATTGGATTCATTTTCTGGCCTGTAGCCGAACAGTCTGCAACTTTGCACAGCATTGTTTAGCATCTCTCATTCCTTCCTTTCATTGGGGTCGTTTTCAGACACACATGCACGCGCTGCCCATGCTTCACAGGAATGTTTAGCAAAACACAGAGCCATTTTTAATCTCAGCCTTGAGAAAACAACTTGTCTCTAACCTTGCCACCATTTGTGGGGAGAAGCAAACAGGGAGGTCCCCAGGAAGTGTGTAGAATTCCTTTCACAGGAGAGATTATAGAGGACGACACACAATGGCAAAGCAAGCGTATGGCTGGAATTCAGCAAGTTGCTTCAGTGTGTTGCACGGGAGGCAGGGTGGACTTAGTACCAGTCTGGATAGCAGGATCTCTCCAGTAAACCCTCTTCTGCCACCAACTCCCTTGGTGGCCTTGGGAAATTCATTTCCCATGAGGGAAGATGTTGTCAAAAGCTCCCTTTTGTGCCTGAATAGAGACTGTGCCTGTAAAAATGCCCTGTGCTTCTTTGCACCTCCAGAAAACAGAAGATGCTGGAACTGTACATATTTACTTCCCTTGAAGCAATGGTGTGAAGGTGAAGTGGTTGATGTTTGCAAAGAGCTTTGAAAATGAAAGTGCGGATCCTCAGGCTCCAATTTGCATCCCCTGCCAGTATAAAAGGTACCTTAGTCAGACAGCCAAGGATTCCCTCAGTACGCAGCAAATCCTGTTTATTTTGCAAGCTGGTTCTGTATCACTCCCTTTTGGTCCTCACAGGCATGTCTCAGACTCTGATGAATTCCAGGGATTTTTAATTGGTATAACAATCCCATGGGGCTATTACAAGCTGGCATGAGTTCGGGCAGTCTTAGGAATCCTTTAACGTGCACTGAGGACTATGATACCCCATGAATTGAATATTTAGGCCACATGGATTTCCAATAATATACAGTGATTGTATAGGAATTAGTCTGAAAATGTACACAATCTAGCAGAGAATTGTAAGTCTCTGCGGATGTTGGACTCTTGTGCAGAACTTAATAGAGAAATATATCTATGAAAAGAGACATTTCAAAAACCCTTAGACATGATTCTCTGGTGAGTTTGCAGATTGTCTTGACAGTTGCATTCATTTCTGGAAAAGCAAGCCCTGTGGCCAAAATCTTAATTCCTAATGCCTAAAAAGAGGTACCCTTAGACCAGACTGGGTCCCCTAAGGAAGTGGCTTGGGAGCAGGGGTCAGATTTTGCAAGGTGTTGAGAATCTCCTGAAAATGCAGGTGACAGAAATTGCCTATCAAGGTCCAAAAACGTCGTCTTCCTAACTCCACCCCTACCAAATTTATGACATAGCTCTATTGCTGATAGCAGATGTCTGTGTATAATACTAAATTCTGATCTCTCTACTCCACATCACTCCTCTGAGCAGAAACTTTTTATTTATTTGCTTTCTTCTGTTAGAGCTTCAAAATTCTGGCTCCCTCTCAATGCTCTTAGGAGCACAGCCTGAGCAGGTGTGCCTAGAAGCAGTAGGAAGGGACAGACATCTGCTGTAGGCGTCAGTACAGCTCAGTTAACACTGCACAGCATTCTGTGGTTTGTGAGCAACACATACTTTTTATCATTCAAAAGTTTCTTGCAAACTTGCAGATTTGTCTTTATACCATGTTCCTCAAGATACTTTGACAGGTCAGCCTGAAGTGATGAGTGCTCTGACACAAACTGCCTTGTGTCTTAGAAATTTTGCCTGCAGTTGTTTTACTGTAGTATTGCTTTGATTTGAAAAGGAACTTTGTACAAAGTGTTGCGGTTTAGGATATTAAAAAAAAAAAAAAAGAATCCAATATTGTGCTGCATATATTGCAGAGATTTTCTGTTTAGCCCTTATTGCTTTCTGGTTTTGTTGGGGTTTTTTCTTCATATATTTAAATGGAGAACAATATAACTTGTGTAATTTTTTACAGTTAATGAGAAGCAAAGCTTGTAGAGATGAAAAAGAATGTGAGCTTTAATTGCAAATATTAAATATGTTTTTAAACTGACATTTTGATTATTTGAAGAGAAGTCATAGCCCCAGAGTAGGCTCTTTCAAATCCAGAAGTATTTAATTGGTTGAGCTGACCACAACACGACTGTACAGGTGTGTAAAATGCCTTACGATGCTGACAAGACTTGTGGGGACAAAAGTTAAGTGACACTACAGATGTAATGGGATGGTGCAGAGTTGCTGCTTAATCTCAAGGACCGTAAGAGCAGCCCCCACACGAATGTTATATCTCACTGTTGAAGACCTGTCTGGGAAAGCTGTTTTCTCTGTGGGCCTGAACCGTTGTGTGGGTTTTGTTTTTCTGTTTGGAGTGCCAGTCTGTTTACTAAAGTTATTAGTTTATAAATTTTACCAGGTAAAGTAACTGTGAGAGCTTTAAATTAGAATAAGTGCCACTTCTGTGTGGCAGGTTCCTTTGAGGGCTGATTAGAAAGCAGGCCTCCTGTTGCCTGTCCCTTTATGTATGGTACTTGTTTATAGCTTACCTTTGAATTTATATAAGTGTGCACTGTGGTATGATGAATTGGCCTCCAATAGTGAAGATTCTGCATTTTGGTTTTTCTTTCCTGGTTTCAAACTAGTACTTTACTTTAAAGAGTTATCTTAATTAGGTGAGATTTATTGTAATTAATTAAAATTAACCTGGAGTAACAAATTACATAAGGCTGTGAGGGTTATAGATTAGCCTCACCATAGCTACAGCACATCTTTTTGTAAAGGAATTAAAGTTCTCTGTTTCAGACACCTTGTCACTAAACATAGACAGCAAATTGGTGTATGTGTTGACTCCAGTTATTTTCCTTGCAAATGTGATTTTTTCCACTAAATCCAAATATTGTCACACTGAAAAACAGTCCTAATGGGCAATGAGGGGTGAAAGCAGCAGCTGCAGGAGGCTGGATCCCCCAGCAGGAGATAGCCAAGGAGACAGGAGTACCACAGCATCACAATCTAAAGCCAGAGGTGAGGGATGGGGACATTTCTTTGACTCCGTCAGTACAGGGTCAAGGCAGGATCTAATGACATGTCTCACTTGCAACGTGTCACTGGCCAGCCGTCTGACAGGAAATGGAATGACCAACCTCAAAGAATTACATTTAGTAGGAGGATACTTCATCTCTCACGGGGAAGA
Source organism: Serilophus lunatus (assembly GCA_013399895.1). Taxonomy (NCBI): domain Eukaryota; kingdom Metazoa; phylum Chordata; class Aves; order Passeriformes; family Eurylaimidae; genus Serilophus; species Serilophus lunatus. Next base: position 216,763 of record VXBA01004386.1, on the reverse strand, counting down.
AGGAAAAAGGTGTAAAAGGTTGCTTCTTTATGGGATACTTCTTGTTTGAGGAAGGAGTGTTAAAGTGTAGGAGTTGGACTTCACAGTCTTCCCCCTTATACAGGTTCTGAAAAGAGGAAGAAAGTGAGAGTAAAATTCCTCTCATTGAGCTGTGGTCACATTTCGTGCTTCCTTTACACAAATGCAAATGACAAGAAAAACAAACAAACAAAAACCAAACAGAAGACAATAGAGAATCCAGACTTCTGCATTTTACAACCAACAACCACAATGACAAACGTGAAATTATATTGTCCTAGTACCACATGTCAGTAAATGCTCCAGATTTATTGATTTACAGTGCGCGTCCTCACAAAATTGAGAAAAGTACTGACTTCTTCATAAAGGGCAAAATAGCATTATGGTCTCTCTAAAAGTCACCTTTACAACATGGAGTTTCTTGGACTGAAAAGAGGGGAATGCACATGAGATTGTTCTAAGAACAAAATGTTTTAACATAGGGTTCATAGCTGTCTAACAAACTGCCAGCCATGAAGGGATAAAAATTGCCCTTAGTTTCTTTTCCAACAAGTAGATTTGTAATTCGCACACACACACCAAGCCTGCTACATAAGCACTGTCCCAGTTCCTGCTATTCCTTGTTTGAAGAGCTATAGGAATAAGGACTGTAAGTTGTCCAAGATGAGCTGGCACAGTAACCGGTTTTGAAGGAAGTCAGAGAGTGAATTCCATGGGGGCCACTGCTTATCAGCTCAGAAATCCTTGGCTGTTACCATCAAATCTGCTCAATCTGGCTTTCCTTGCAAACTGTCTTGAAGGAAAAAGATGCACCAATGTGCAACAGGGTTTGGAGCATTTAAGAAGAGGAGAGCTAGCAGAACACCACAGATTTTCCTTTTCTTCCTACATGTTCTAAAATTGACATACCATGGACAAGGGGACATATTTTCACTTGTGTTCCTGATTTCAGGATCCAAAATTTGCTTCAGTCCACTTCTGCTATTTCTTAACAGGGTGTATGTATGCTTACTGGCTGGATAACTTCCAAATACAATTTCCAAAAACGAAAGGCAGGTTTGCGGATTTTAAAAGTGGGCTGTTTCAGGGTTTGCTTTTAGCTGAGTGAAAGTGGTATTAGTGGCTGGGAGTTAATCTCAGGCTGATCTATAACCTCCAATGTGCTGACTGCTGTTGTACAAGGCCCCACGCACCAGCTGGCAATGTGCGGGGAATCCAGATTCCAGGCTGTCCCCATGTCACCTGGTAAGCACAATACCCAGTGTTATATCAGGAAGTAGGGAGGTGAACTCAGCGATCGATACAAGTGTGGGATGCATCTGTCTGTATAACAGGAGTGCAGACAAGTTACAGCACTTTTCTCTCAGGCTGTATCAAGAAACTTGTAATTTCACTTGTAATTTTCTTCAAAGGAATTCTTGTACATGCACCTGTGGAAAACTAGAAAGTATCGTTGTTTTAAAGGTTGCCCTTTGCATATAAATCACAGCTCTGTGTGCTTCCCCATTTTAATTGGGTGACCTTTTGAATCCTATGAACAGGAGCTTACATTCTAGACCTGCTGGTTAGTTTAAGATTTGAAATCAATTCATGATCTAGCAGTTACTCTGCTTTAAAGCAAAGAACCCAGAATGGAAATATGAGAAGAAATTCCACTTGGAGAGTTCCTTTTCACAAGTCATAGAAAACTTCATTGCAGATCGAATAGATTCATTTGTGAGTTTAATCCCTGAAAAGAAGCAGGATTCACTGAGTATGAGAGGAAGAGAGGGAGCAAGAAACGTGTAATGTTTCCAACAGGACATTTCTGTGCAATTATCAATTTAAGCTTCCATTATTTGTCACTAATTACTGCACTGAGCTGTTAAATATTTAGTAGTAGTTTGTTTAATTGGGTTTGACCTATAAAGGAATCTGTGCATAGCATAGCTCCAGTTCCAGCAGCCAGTTCCTCACTCGCAGCTAGGGAAATTTGTATTCACATAAGATGAACACATATTGTCAGACAAAGGGTTTTGTTTTTCTTGTTTAGCTTTGTTACCTCTTTCTCCCCCACAGATTTATTTGTCTTTAAGGTATCTGAAATCAGAGCACAAAGTAGGAGTGCTGCCTGTGGATGTAAAATAGGAGGTCGGTCAAACTTGTTTACAGATGTTGTAGTTTAAAAAGCACCAGCATAAATTAAACATAACCAAAAAAAAGCCCCAAAAAACCCCAAACCAACAGAGCAACAAATAGCCCATGAACACGTGTCTTGTAAAACACTGACTTAATCCCTGAATATCTTATGAGGGTGTATTGCCTATCAAGGCTTGTTGTCCCCTGTTACTATGTTGTACAATAGCTGCAGATAAGCCTGGATTTGTTCAGTTTTGGGTTCTGCTTGCTCTTTGCCTTGCTGTGTCTGACAGGCTGAAGTGACTTCTGGCTGTGGCCTCTGCAGAGGGTGCACAAGAATCGATCAGTATATGAGCAATATTCACTTTGTTTTAAATCCTGAAACTCGGGCTCTGTTCTTTCTTGAAACTCCCTTGATTTCAGAGGAGTTTCTCTTAATTTATACCAGGGTAATCGTAAACACTTTCTAAAGTAATAAGCCTTTTGATATATTTCTCAGAAGTGCCTCCTTTTGCCTTTTTGTGTAAGTTTTTATTCCCACTTAATGAACAATTTTCTTATTGGGGAAGGGTGCTTGTGTATTAATTTCAAACATTTACAGTATCACAAAAACCTTGTTTTTCTGCAAACAAGAATTAAGCCTGTATCCTGATTAGCCCTGAAGCCTCTTTGCTGCATGAAAGAACAGGAAGGTTTCCCAATTTGTTGAACTGCTGTGAAGATGTCCTAACCATTGCCCTCTCTCCACATTACCATCACTTTATCATTTATGCGGGTAATACACACACCCTTCCCGTGCAGCCAGGCACACCTTGCCTGAAACAGAAGACGTTTTGAGTTTCATTGCATTTCCATGAACAATAAACAGGGAGGCTTATGGGAGGCTATTGCCTGGCACCATGGGTTAAAACAGCGTTCGAGCTACTCTGATTTATGTCAGAGGCTTAACTGGGAGCCCCCTGCCAACGCTCGTAATGAGGAAGGTGCAAAGATGGTGAACAGGCATCTGTGTTTGTGTCTGTTCTCTTCTGGTGACAATGATGAAAGTCTTATTTGCTGTACCCAGGAATATATGTCATTCTTTTCTGTACAACAAGTCTGTGATATATGTACTCACATATAGTAATGAATCCAAAAGGAATCATTGACATTTTACTAGTGACTTACTGGAAGTCTCTGAAGAAAAATAGGTATCATGGGTTTTGGTTAGGTTTAGGTTTGGTTTTAATTTTCAGTTTGCATCCCTGATAACATGTACATGCTATACAATTTGAAATTATTTTATGGATAGACTTTCTCTGGTCCAGCTGGAAACACTTGAGTAGAAGAACCAGAACACTAAGGGTTTTATATAAATATGATAAAGAGTAAAATCTGATTAGCAGTCATGCCATTTCAGAAACATTAATATAATATCGAATCACATAGCTGAGGTGAACTAATAACTGCAATTCAGTGTAGACTTTCCTAAATTATAATTGTCAACGATGGTCAGTCATGTCCTAAGATGACCATTTAATTGGCTATCATGTCTAAGAACAGACCAGATTCTCACAGGCTGGTAAACATCAACTCACCATACATAAATGGTATTTATGAGAGCACAGATTCTCTTGGGATTTGTCTCCTTTGTTGTTGTGGAAACAGCTCAGTTTTAGTTCATATCAAATCCTTATTTCCTTGGGAATCTGAAGTTTCAGAGACTGTATTTTGTTAGTTCTGTGCTGCTGATCAAATTTGACCCGGATGAAACTCCATGCCTACTTTAGTAGGCAGCTATACTATAGTACTGCAGATGTTGGTGGCAGGGACACTTCGCCTGGAATTTTTTCTGTTTTCTCTAGAGCCCCAAAGTCTCTATTCAGCTTCCTACTTTTCACCTATGAAGGACTATTAGATATCATCTCCTTTCCATTTCCCTGATTCACTAAGAATGTAACTATTGAAATTTGAATATATATTCATCTGTATCAGAAGCATTGTAATTCCTGAGATTAAATACATCAGAAACATTTGTTATTTTCCAACATTTCAGATAAAGCAATAAAAGTGTGGGTTTTTTGTAGTTGGTGTTCCAGGAAAGGAAAGGAAGGGCCTATGAGGGAAAATAATCTATGATCTCATCATTTGTCATTGAGCTTCAAATGAAGTTGCTCTTTTTGAAATTCATTTGTGTGAGATATACAGAAATATTTACTATTTGAGTGTTCATAGATGCTCTGTCAGTACATTTAAGAATTACAGAATCACAGAATGGACCTGGATATGTCCCTAACCTTCTGTTAATTCATTTGGTGGAGGTGAACTATGGAAGTCATTACCCTTAGTACGGGAACCCATATCCCACCTATTACTACATTTTTACCGATATAGCAACTGAGCCTTAGAAGCCCTTGCAACCAAATCTTTGCAATTGCTTGCAGCAGCAGTGCAGTCAGGGCCATAACGTTTTGGGCCATTGAAAGTAAGTTTACTGCTTTCAGATGCTTTGAAGTGGCCTAGATATTCTACTGAAACCAGCTCCTGACTATGCAGATTTGGTTTCATGTGTGATTTGGGTTTGGCTGAGCCTCTTTCTCTCCTGGGATGAACATCAGGAAAAAAATACTAACCCTGAGGTCTGTGAAGCTGTGAAATAGTCTCCCAGGAGGAGCGTTGGAAGCTCTAATTAAAATTGGACTGGGCAAAACACTTGAAATTACACTATAGGCAATAATCCAACACTGGCAAGATGGGTGGAGAAAACGCCCTGATGGGTGTTTTCTGTCTTTAAATTCTATGAATTCTTCTTGTTCTCTTTTATTATGCTATTTCACCTTTTTCTCTAATGGTGACATAGTGTCATCTAGAAAGTATTATAAGATGGTATTGTGAGCTGAGTGAGATGATGTTAAATGTCAAAAGAAAATGCTACAGTTTTTCTACAGGAGAGAAAGAGACAGGAAAAAGAAACTCACTGTAAGCAAGGGACATGGGTGCAGTGTTTTTGATCTGTAAGAGAGTGGCAAATGCATTGCATGCCTGCAATATACATGTTTATTATTTTGATATTGCATTTAATATTCTCTTATAAAGAATGGCCACATTCCACCAAATCTAACACAGGAGTAGTAAAATTATTTACTGTAAGCGTGTACATCACTCAGATTGCTGGAGACATCTTCTATCCTCATGTCTCACATATCCCCAAAGACCTAGAGTAAATAATATATTTTTACATCTTAATTTATAATACATATTTAATCTTAGTATTTTGCAAATCTATGTATCTCACTGATTTAGTCCTGGATATAGTCATATTGCAGTTTACCATGAAAGAATCCTTCCACAATATAATGGGACTTGGACAAGAAACTCTGTGCTGCAGTACTGAAGCAGCACAAATCTGGAGAAATGGTGTAAAAATAACCTTTTCAGAGATTTTTCGTATCGTTTAGTCTGAATAAGTTTCATTTATTTGCTTTTGGTGTTACCACTTAATACGCTTTCCTCCTCCCTCACCTTTCCACATGGTATAGTATTTCAGCAGCGTCCAATACAGAGCTTTCTGCGTGAGAGGTCATGACAACCAGTTAAGTAACAAAGCACTGGACTGAAGCTCTGGAAACCCTGTTGATACAGTGCAACTGCTAGGTTTTGCAAGGCTTGCCTTTCCATGAGCCTTTCTTTCTTCCCCTTCAGTTCTGGAAAATCCAACATCCTCTTCTTAGCTGCAGAGAGTTTGAAAAGTGTGGTACAGCGTAAGAAGTTGGAATAAAAAGAAGGCGAGAGAAGCAGAAAATCTTGATTAGAAAGTATAATTTAATAGAACGTGTATTGAACCAAATGTATTGATTAATGTGGTAGATATAGTACTTATATTGATTCAAACTAGAGATTTAGTACTAAAAGCTGTAAGCCAAAAAGCTGTTGCAGATTGCTACAAAAGTCAGTTTAATGCTGTCCTTGAGAATGCCTTCACAAAGAAATTCTTCTAATGTTTGAGGAGTAGGTAGAATGCGGTATATGTCAGTTTGATCCCGGAGGGTTTTATTTTGTACTCTAATAGCTGTTACGAGCCTACATTATATCCAAGGAGTAATTTTCCTTAGGGGTGCCCAGCTCGCTTTGTGTCAATATTCTAGCATTTTAAGTCACGTACAGTATATGCTTCTGGGAACAGTGCAGGAGCCAGCCAGACTCATAATGGTCTGCATTCATTAATAAAGGCAGAAGCTTCTGTCCCTCCATTGCCCACTACAGGGATGCCTCCCTGGTCTTCAGGGACCCGTACAGACACATTTAAAGAAAGCTTTATTTTGAGTGGGCAGGAGATGAAATGCAGGACTTGCAGGCATTTCCTAAGTCAGCTATATGCCCGAGCACAGGGGTGACCTTAATGGGTCAAAGAAGAATGCAGGTCAAAAGACTTATTATCCAGCCTGTTGGAAACCAATTGCTTTTGTGTAAAAAAAAAAATAAATTGTAGTGCTTAAAGGTTGATAGTAATGTAGAGTTCTGCTTTACAACCTGAAAGTGTATTGCAGTGCAGTGTGATGCATTTTTATTTTTTTTAAATGCAAAAAGATACAAGATGGTCTGTAATGTACACAGATAAAGGATTCCAGATAAGTGATAACATGTAGGGTACCATAATTATTTAATCAGTGATGATTGATTACTCATGTTTGTGTTCTTGAACTAAGGAAAAAATAACATGCTGCTGTGGTACTGTTACCATCTGTCGAAATAAGGCATCCACATTTCATCTTTACATTTCTTCACGTGTACCCTCTTTGCACTGTTTGTCAGGTACAGCCATGTCTTGTTTCATCTGATCATAAAAAACAGAAGTCTCATTTAAATTGAATGCAACCGCAGTTCACATTAAGGATTCTAATGGGCTAGTGAGTCTGTGGCTATCTGTGGGTATTTTTTTCTTCGTTAATTTTGATGCTGTGGGCAGGAACTTTTTGCTGGCTATTGCTTCTCATGTTCCCTCTGAAACACAAAGGCATGCACGAAACAACAAGAAGTAATATTAGCTCTTTTGTCTCGAGCATTTCTGCAAAGAAACCTTTTTTATATTTGTTTGCCAGGGAGATTCTTCCACACAGTATGGTCCTGAAATCTTTGCATGTTTTTGACTCCTCAACACTAACAACAGGAATATCTCAAAGTATTTTCATCCAGAAAAGTGGTGGCGTGTAATTTTATAGCAGGTCACGTAACAGTTGGGATTCTGGATTCAGCTAACAAAAATAATTATCTCTAGGAACAGGGAAAATGCACTTTAAGAGTTTATTTTATTTGTGAAATATATTGAATTCCGGTTTTCCCAGGTAATATACCTGCTTTCCAGATAACACTGAGACATAGAAATTGAGGATGCAGTTTTTCTGGCTTGGTTTGTGTCTATGTGTGGTAACAAATGTAGTGACACACACACCTCCTGCTTCACTGTTCCTCCATTTTGTGCATGCAAGGCTTGCATTTGTGTTTGCAAACTAGTTGCTCCTCGTGAGATCCCAGCTCTTGGAAATGGGAGCACAGCTGTTGGTAGAGTCCAGGAAAGATTATATGGAGAAAAAATATTTTCCTCTTTCCACTGCTAAGCAGGAAATTGACATTTTTTGCTTTGTAGGGAGACCACCACATAATTAAACAGATGTGCTTATGTGCAATCAAATTTGGGGGAGGAAAAGAAGGCAAGCATACAATATCTCCTGTACTTTGTTAAATGACTTCTCTTTGGCAAGTGGATGTACTAATTGCTCCAAACTCAGACAAACTAGTTGAAGATTCTGGAGGAGGCGTGTTCCAAGCTTGTCTAGTGCGTCTTTAGTGAAGGGCAGTGCACTCTCTGAGCCGCACAGGAGATCTCCACTGTAATATTGTGCTCTCTCTGGGTGTACCACACTCCCGTGTCCCTGCCGCGTCCCTGCCGGCGGGAGCTCCAAATTCTGCTTTCCCCGCCTGCCTGAACTCCCACTGCCGAGGAGGCGGGGAGCTCGCTGCGCACAAGGCAAAGAAACTATCAAAGTCGAGATCTGCTGTGTGGATAATAGAGGAGAATTTTTGCCCTAAATTTTTAAACACAACACCCCTCATAAAAACAACAACAGTTCATAACTGGGATTAATGTTTGCAATTTTCAGTCACTTAGACATGGGGTCTCCAATAGATGGCTTTTGGTGGAGTGGAATATGGCTCTCTGTGGGATTAGAGAATTTTGCTCCTTTTCTTATCTCTCCCCTCCCATCCTTTGCCTGCTTGTCTTGTCAATGTTATGCTCCCGAAGTGCTTTCATTTTGTATTTTTTCTTTGCCACTTAGCCAAATAGGTATTTCTCCCTAGTTCCTCACATTTGGGGAGCCTTAATTACTTTGGAAACTGTTTTTTGGTTTGACTCTTTACAACAAGTATAGTTGCCTTTTTAAGGCCTAAACTGTTCAAAGCATTTCCTCATGTTCTTATCCTTCACTGTCTCATACTTCTCTGCAATGCTTGGGTTTTTGTTTTTTTTTTCTATTATTTCTTCATTATCTCTAGAGAATCTCATTTTATGCCAGGGCATGGGAGTCAGGGCCACTGAAAGCAGGGCCAAGTCAGTTCCTTATGCTGTGTTTTATTTTGTCTCCTTCATATTTGGGCCTTTTTATTTCTTAATCAAAAATGTCATTGCAGCAAGAGTTACAGTTGCAATTCTAAAATACCTTTTGACTGCTTCACATGCAACCGTTCATCCAGTCTCATACAAATTATGCAATTTTCACTTAGCGAAAAGAATAAAAAATGGGCATGACTGACGCATTTGCTCTCAGAAGACTAGAAACAAAAGACACCCCCCCTCCGCAACATCTGTCTACAGTGTAACAATTGGTATATGATTTCACCTGCTCAGAAGCAGAGAAAAAATCGGAATTTAGGCTGCCACCTCATATTTAACTTGTCCTATTGTTTCTAGATACTGCAGGGTCTCTAATAAGCCCGTGGTGTTATGCTGTAAGTTCTTCAGTAAATGGACACAACAGGATGACAAAAGGGCTGACTGTCAAGCTTAAATCTTAATTTTCTTGTTTTTGTGGTTTAAAGTCAGGGCCCATTACCTGTGGCCAGCCAGCATTTTTAGCTGCAGCTATTGTTACTGCTTTACAGAATTTTGAAATTATTTTATGGGAAGGATGAGAAGCTAGATGAAATCAAGTGGTGGAGTGTATTTTTTTAACACTCTCTGGAATTCCTGCCATCAGCATTAAATCATTTTGTATTCACATCTGGAAATTGCATCTTTGAGTGTCACTGGGTCATTTTCCTTTAATCTTGAAAATGGCACTACATTAAAAATTCCTCAGTCTTACTGTAAGATCCTTTTCTTGCCAAATGTCCCATGAACTATTATTTGTGTGCGTGTACGGTTTAGGGAGAGAAAAGGAGCAAGGGAGAGAGAACTCTCAAACTGGTCAGTAGTCATGCTGTATTTCACATTCGTTTCACCAAGGCTGTTTTCACATGCCCTTTCGTGGGTGGCTCTGGAGGGTATGGTTCAGTAGATGTTCACTTCATTGTAAATGATGACTGTCTTGTGGGAACAGGTTCATCCTAAAGTGCGTTAGTCTAAAGAGGTTTAAAGACAGATTAACTTAATAAAGCAGAGTGAAGGGTCTGGATGGGCTGGGAGCAAATCATGGGATGTGACATCCCTGTCCTCTGGGTCACTGGCCCAAATCTGCCCCCACCTACTAAGGGGAAATCAGTGGCTGCCCTGTTGTCTAAGAAGTAGCATTCACAGACATTTTCTAGTTATCTGTGGATCCAGTGTACGTTGTACAAAACTTGAAATTTAGCGGATTGGTTCCTTGCTCTTCCCTCAATGCTTGTGAAATTTCTAAGCCCCTACAGGCAGCGAAATAGCATCTTACTAGAAGTGGTTAATTTGAGTGATGTAGGAAAGGAGGTGAAACTTGTGTTTGCTGCTTGATTTGGTGATTACTTTTATGGGAAAGAAGAATTTCAGACTCCATGCTGTGTCACCTCACATAAGTCTCTGCATCACCTGAGGAAAAACTCCTGTAGTTTTTGATGACTGAAGGGCAGGCTGTGGCAGCCTCTTTTTTCTCATCGGTCACTGACCCATCTGCTAGGCACAGAATGATTCTTGCCAGAATATACCATGCCACGCAGGGGGAAATACGTTGTAATGCAATAATATGCATTTGAAGTAGTGCCATGGTCTAGGAAGCACAGGCCAGTGAGCATAGGTCTTTTATGACAAAGGCACTTCTCGTTTTCGTAATGCATAAACCATGAACCGTATGTAAGCGGACACCAGCAGCACTGAGCTGCTGTGCAGTTTCACTGGGGCAGGTCAGCCCAGACCCTACCTGAAGAGACTGTGTTGCCCTTCTTGTGGGCACATGGAAAGAATACCAGTGTGAAACAGCTGGGGAAGAGTCCTCTGTTCCATAATGATGCTGCTTCTGACTAGTTTAAAACAAGGAGAGGTCGAACATACTCTTTTTCCAGATCATCATGTTGTAAGATATGTTGGAAGAATTGTTTTTGCATCCTTCTCATCCTTCACACAGAAGTGCCTGTCCTGTGACTAAGCTGTTTCTTTTGTGTTTTTTTTGCAGAATCATACGATGACACAGCACAGCAGTTAGTGCAAGGCCCATCTCTTCCAGAGAATTCTTTGTGGCACAAAAAGGGAACACATTTTACTCTTTGCACGAAACTTTCATTGTTAATGTATATTATTCAGAATCATTGTATTGTACCATAAAACTTGTATTATCGAAACTGTTGGATGTTCATGTGTTTGAACTTTTGAGCACCGGATAGACTTCCTGTATATAAAGTGTTGCACATGTATTATGTTGTCTGATACTAAAATGGTCTTATAAAGACAAGTGGACTTGGGCCCTATTCAAGAAAGATACAAATAATAATACTGTGTGAGGGGGAAAAATAGCTTAAGAAAAAATGTCGTTTTCAAGAAGTAGGGAGAAGATAATAGCTATGTTCCATTACAGCTCCATTTGGCCTCCCTTTCGTTTAAACTTCAGTCTAGAAATCTCTCTTTTGGTATACAAACGGATGAATCTAAAACTATTTTTTATTGCTGAAGACTCTTCCAAAAAATATGAAGAGACTCTTTCTCACAGAGCAGGAACCCACAGTTGAATAAGGCCCGTATATATATTTGTAAGCCTTGCGATATGACAGATAGCATTACCATATATGCAATAGTTGTTATGTAGTTTGTCAAAGAATTTTTTTTCCTGGATTCCATTTGAAGCTTTGAGTGTTCAAGACTTTCCTTAATGATTTCACATGGCCAAATTCTTGAATCAGTTGAACTAACCTGTATGTTACTGTTATTAATGTTTACTCTGCGGTCTGAACCTGGAGATTACTGGAATTGTTTTCCAAAAGGAAATAAATTCAGTTTACCATTATTTGTGAGCATGCTCTGTGTTTTGTCTTTTTCCTTGGAAAGTAACGTTATTATTATTGCTGTTGTATTACTTGAAGGACCACCAAGATCCGGAAACCCATTGTATCAGGATCTGTACACTGCTCAGTAGGTATAGGTCACTTTTGTCAAAGGCAGACATTTGAATAAATGCGATGGTACAAGCAGTCTGCTGGCCCACTGCAAAGCCATGTGTGCTTGAGGGTAATAGTCGCTGTTTTCTGGTTTTATTTTTTTCTTCTATTTGACTGTCTCAACAATTTCATACTTGTACACTTGACATGTTGGTTGCCAGAGGAGCCACTGCAGATCTTCTGTGTATAATTATCTGTGTAGTTCAATATGATATTATTTAGAGAATTGTGTCTAGTAATGATGACAAAGAGCCACCACAGCTCTGCCAGTAGCGCTGTTAACCTGACATCCCTCACCCTCTGACATGTGTAGCAGGATTGGTGGTGGTGCATACTGCAGGATGATGCTTGCTAGCACCATGGCCCTTGGGAAGCTGTCACAAGACCTCAGGTCTGAATTGGCTCCTGACTGCCTGCAGTTTCAAAGAGAAGAATGAAGGGGATAAAAGGTCTCCTTGCCTGCCACTGTCACCCACTATTCCAGCCTACCTATAAAAGAGGACCAGAAAAACATTCTTCAGCTGTTTTAGTATCTTATTGCTGGAATTGCTGGTTTTATGCCATGGGAACCCATATTACTGAAATACTTCTCTTAAAGAACTGCACATTACAACAAGTCCCAATAGCTTGAGCTGCTTGCCTAGTGGTGTCAGGGTAAAGTGTGATTTCCGGTTTGCTGAATGTCACAATTTGACTCCTTGCAGAAGAAGGAGAGAGAGAAAAGAAGTAAAGTCAGAAAGTGCTCTGGTTATCTGGTATTCCAAGAAAAAATGTGTCATATTTAAAATGCCAACTTTGAAAATATTGTGCAGATTTTGCTAAATACAAGAAAAAAATTCCTGGGTTTTGTGTGAATATCTCATTTATGCTGACAAAAGGATAAATGCAGGCATGAATACACAAGGCTTGAAAAGTGCCAGTTCTATTTATAAGTCAGAAACCATTCCCATTCTTATTCTCATTAATATATTACTCATCTCCACTGAATTGAATGTGATGATATGTTCTTTATTTTTGATGGATACCTTAAAGGATATAAGACATTTCAGCCTTCATGTGTGAAAGTGTGACATATTGGTTAAGACTGAAAATAATGTGTTTCTAGTAGAGTTCAAGTATATAAGAAATACTACACCCTACTGTTTTTGTAAATGCCAGAGTGCCACTGAGTTGAGACAGATGGTAGCTGGGAAAGATGCAATCTTATAATCAAAAGCTAAAATATGTCAAAAATATGTTAGCAAGCAAAACATAGCCTATTACTAGCATCTTATGTCATGACAGCTTGCAAAACACACAAAGATGTTGAATTTCTAGATATGTAAATAAAGGAATAGTAAACAGAGCAACAGCAAATGTGATGAAGACTTTATGCATCAATTGTCCCTTCAGGTTGGCACAGGGGAGTAGAAGGGTCTTGTGGCCACAGGCAGCCCCAGGTGGCTTCTGAGAGCTGGCTGCTAGTATCGAGTGCTAGAATCCTCTTACCTTTCCCAAAGTAACAGGTTTCTCAGTGATACCTAAATAGCTGTTTAAATAGATTATGGAAGACATCCGAACTTCCCAATGAGAACTGAGTATTGCTTGGGGAATTACCACAGCATTTAGAAAAATCAACAGGAGGGGTAGATCATCTTGCCTGTTGGAAGGAGAGACATAGCTCTGTGTGTGTGCGTTTCAGCTATGGCTTGCCTTTCTCTGCCCTGTGTTAGCAAAAGCTAAGAAAACCCCCTTCTCATGCCCTTAAGCTAATGTAAAAGGATAAATCTGTTCAAGGGTTGTGTGGATAGATTAATGGACAAGGTATCCTTTTACCTCTGAAACTGGCTTTATTCCCAAGATTTCAAGTGGACGTGAGTTTACTCTGAGGGATAGTTTAATAAAATAATTAGTCCTGCTTGTTTGCCAGAGCTATGTTTGGGAAATGTCAGACACCTAAAGCAGATATAAATATGGAATTTATACTGCAGAAGAGAAGCAATCTACCCAAACGATATCTGAGCACTGGATTTATCAGGAAATGCACTGATTCTTTATCTGAACAAAAGATGATCCAGGAACAGACATGTACTAGGCCTTTATGACATTCAGCTACCCGAAACCAGAATTTCTACCACCAGGCACCTGCTCACAGACAGTTGTCTGTAAGTTAGACTTTCCAATCCATTTTAGGTGGTTCAGTTCACATGGAATGTCTTTGGTTCGCTCTAAGCCCAGTGTTCTGACTGCTTTCCCTGATTTAGGAGTCACTTTACAAACTCTATGAAGAATATTTCGAAAACTCTGCTTCGGACACATAAATAGTTATCCCTTCCTTCTTTCTAGTAGGTGAAAAACTGAAGTCCTTTCCATGACTCAGTGACTGGACTTTATCAGTAATTCTGGCATGACAACTCACTTTGTTTCATTACTACTGTCCTCAATAACCGAAAAAGAGAGACGTCCCTTCCTTACCAACATATGGCATTTTCTATTTATAACAAGATTAACAATTCATTCACACCTTGATTGAATCCGTCTTTATTGAGATGTCACAACAGATTCTCATAGCCTGCAAAGGGAAAGGCTTACAAATGTTAATATTGTGACAACCAGGACACATAAAAGTAAATGAATTATAATTGGTGACAATTAAAAATAGCTCAGTGTGAAAACAGAATACTGTGCCACTGTAGCAGCCCTGTCTAGGATGAGGCAATGTGAAGGACTCAGTAAAATAAGACTGTCCATGAATTTAGAAATGTTACCTTGATTCCTGCTTAATGTGTTCAGTCATACACTGATGCTCTATTAATGTTCACACGCCCTTTACGTCTTAGTGGGCAATGTGCCATTCTCTTTAAAATATTTGCTTTACTGCTCTATAGCAGTGCAAAAATAAACGAGTTTAGGCCTATTTTACCAATTCTATTTAATACATCCATTTTCCTTCCCCATGTTGCTTCCCTTATTTGTATGCAGAAGATTTCTTTAATTATTATTGTTGTTGTTGCTGTTGTTATTAGTCGTAGTGAAGTGTGAATGCTATAGCGATGAGGTCCCCCAGGAGCTGGACAGTCCCCGGCCACCAACTCTTGTGTGCAGATCTTCTTCTGTGTGTGGCACACAAAAGCCTGACAAGGTCTCACTCATGTTTCAAAGCTCGCTCTCTTTTCAGAGCTATTTGTTATTGTCTCCACCATCACAAGTTTAAAAAAGGAAAGTTAATTAAATATGGAACAAGACTGAGCAACATCTTTTAAACCATCATGTCATTAGAATTGGATCCCTCTGAGAGCTGCTTAAAAGGGTTTTGAGAACAATGACTGTTCAACCAGATATTTATGGGCATAGTTATGTAAACACACTCTTTATTGTCTATGTATATTTAATATAATTATCAGTTTTGTACTTGGACTCTCAGGAGACCCAACAAATCACAGTGTTGCTTTGAAAATGTCAGCAGAAAAGACAATTATGTTATGAGCAAATATTCATAAATTATATTAAAAAGTCCTGTGAAAATGCACCCTGTGTTGCAGAACTGCTTTTGCACTAGCAGAATCATTACCGCCTTTCTCCGATTTAAACTCTTCTTGCTAGTAATAAAGAAGTTTCTTGAAACAAACATTTAACACTATAGAGGCTTCTGTCCCTGACTATGGGTCAATGTAAGTTGTAGACAAATTCAGAAGGCTTATTCATTTTGCAGATAGTTTTAAATATTTTTAAATAAGGTTTATTGAAATCATAGGTAAAAACTGTTTGAACAGGAGTGCATAGGTCGCTTACTATACTTCTCTTCTGAGATGATTCCTGACAACTTGCCATGTTTTGCTCATTATGTATTAGGAAAAAAAAAAAGAGTGGAGAACTGGGACAGTGTTCAGTAAATTAAATGTGCCACACATGCTAAACCAATATGTGTGCTGGAGTTTGATAAACACCTAGTAAGTGCCTGCAAATCATCTCTACTGCAAGATATACAATCAGCATATCAACATCTTAATTAGCAGCTAATGACATTTGAATGGGAAGGTTAATGTTAAGCACACAAATGCAGTCTAGTAAAGGGTAAAATGAAAAACATTGAGGTATTTCACTCTCTGTTTATTTTCAAGTAGAAAACAGATGGCTTTTGTACTAAGCAGTCATCTATACGAGTAATAACCCAATCCTTAGATGTGTTCTGGAATAAAAACTCCAAGAGTAAAATGTCTTTTCTGGTTCATCTGATCCTAGACATCAATTACACATGTAGGACACAGAGACAACAGAATTCTGATTTTCTGTAGGAAAATGTATTTCCTCTGTGCCATTATTTTTCTTTTGAGCACTCAACTAGGTTTTAAGTAGGCTCAAGATGGTTCAGGCTGGTTTGAAGATGCTTCTCTTATTCATTATTTCCTAAGCATATGTTTATTACAGCAAATTTCTGCAGATGGTGTAATGCAAAGAACATTAATGGATGCTTCTACCGTAGATGTCATACTTGCTTGTGATCCTACTGGATGCCCAAATCAGAGCAAATGAGAATCACTGAGCTATTGGGAAAGAATCTGCTATAGAAATAGTTCTGTTGACTTTGCCATGGGTTCCTGCTGAGCATGAGACCACACTATTACTTTTGCATGGAACTCAGGGAGCAATAGAGAGTGCTAGCTTTAAGATTTAAAGTGTAAAGCAGTTCCAAGATACTCATCATTAAAAATCTTGTGACCATACAGGTTGTTTTGTTGGTTGTGTCCAACAAGTGAGCTCCAAAATACTGGATTTCTCCAGTCTAATGTTCTCTTTCTTGTTGATTTGTTTGTTTAGTTTTTGTGTCCATTCTAGGTGCTTGATCTCACACAGCCTTCATCCTTGCTTATGGGACCGATGACACACTTGTTTAGAAAGGTGGTTAGAAGTTTAGTAACAAACTTATGCCACTTCGTTTGCAAAGTCACTTTGACAAGATCAAATCATATTGCCCCATGGTGTAGCAACATCTCCACAAGGTGAATTATGTCCTTTTGCTTAAATAATGGGCAGGGGTAAGTGGAAACAAAACTCTCTTTGCAGACAATGACACCAGAATCAACAGCATCTGAAAGCTAAAAGGTATATAGAGATTTTTAATTCAGGACAGTGTCCACCTTTCAGAGTAATTCATACTTTTTTTTCGGAAAACAGCAATTAGATGTTTCCTTTTTTCTTGACTGCCATAATTTCTGTCATTACTCTTCATGCTTTAATTTTTTAATGATTGATGCAGGTTTATTTTGATTTTCTTAATTACATTTGTGAATCCATATTTGATTTGATAGATAGGTCATCATTCCTGATGAATTTAGGATTCAGGTTGATTCATTCATCCTTTAACATATTTTATTTCCAAACACCTTTGTTCTTTTGGCTTAATTCAATGTAATTAGTTTTCTGGCATAAAATGAAAGACCATGGTTTTAATTAGACGTTAGTTTCTTGATGGATTGTTTGTAAATCTTTAACCTTATTCACAGCTTTTCTTAATCAATATCTGACTTTTTTACTTCTGCTTTCCTTCTTATAGTAATATCTGCCTGCTAAAATATGTCCAGAGGTTTTCAGGCATTTTCTGCTCACTGCGGCCACTGCCTCCTTCAGAAAGTCTTACTTCTTCTGCAACATATGGAGCATCAGATGGGGTTTTAGAGCTCCTCTTAGCAATGCCTTATTATTATGGTATGCGTTCTTTTGTATTCACAGTTTGTGCCATCAGAAGAAGAAGAATAACTTGCCCATTTTCCAACTGAACAGCTTACATTTTTAATGATGTTTGAGGCGGGAAATCTGAATTTACTTTTGACTTATCATCAACTAAAACCAATTGGTCTTTTACCCCATTTTTTTTAAATCCTAGGAGTCTCTCTTCTCTCAATGATAACAAGTTTTCAGAATCTTTCAACACTTCCTTAATTGCTAAAATTTGCAAACAAGAGAAATACCCATGTCTAGCTGTCTGCCAGTTGTTCCCTTGGTTGAACTTTTTCAATCTGTTGTCTTCTAATGTTTCCCTCCTTAGATTTTCAAGAGGAATGGAGAAGATTAAAAGGTTATCCAGAGGTTATATTCAACTTCTTGTTCATTAGATTTCTGGCTCACTCGGCTGTTCAAAGATGTTCCTGAACATATGAACGATGTTGTTAAGTTACACAATTTTTTTAATATACACAGTTTCTCTGGGCTGATTCCTGTCAGGCTGAGAAAGGCAGGAGCCAATTTGCTGAGGGAGCAACTGCTAATTATCATGCTTTTCTGCATTTCCTTTTTTCATTTGTTTGCCTTTAGTGAAGAACTTAAGAGCTTCAGAAACTTGACAAATATCAATCAGCCTACTCAGCACACAGCACCTCAACTCTTGACTTACTTCACTTGTTAGATGCGTCTGTAGTATTTGAAGTTACTAAGCAAGGGCTAGTGTTAAAAATCAAAAATACTGGTTCTAGTCTGTCTGTGGCAACACATGCTTGAATTTTTCTCAGAATGAGACACACAGTGTCTTAGGTTTGGTATTCTCTTTCGAATATTTCCTAATTTGGTATGAGTTTGCCTTAAATTTTATCCAAGCAAGATAATCTTTCTATGCTCTTTTTGGGCTATGTTGTAATTTTTCTCAGTCTTGAATTGGTGGCATGCATTTATTTCTTCTGCATGAAAAAATGACATGATTTCCCATTATTATTTTTCCTGTGGTCCTAGTCTTGGAGCCCTGAGCAAGCTGATGTAGTGGTAGGCACCCCTACCCATGATAGGAGGATTGGAACTAGATGATTTTTAATATCACTTGCAGCCTAAGACTTTCTATGGTTCTATGATTCTGACTCTTCCTCTTTCAAGGACATACCTACAAGCTGAACAATTCTAACAGAGGCGTGTTGTTTTAAGTGAACCACAAGAAGCTCCTTTGAGATTAGAGGACATCCATGAGAATTAACTACAAGCACAGGACAGTGACACCTAGGAAGAGCTCTACTAAAGCAGACCAAACACTTCTCTGAGCTGGGTCTGGCACCAAGACTGGCACACAGAAGATGACTGGGAAAAAATGTAAGACTAGGACAATGATGTAGTGACTTGTCTTTGATGTAGTTTCCTGGTCTCAAATGACTGCTGCCCCAAGACTTCCTTAGCCTAAAGTGAGTCTTGAAATTTGACAGCTTTGGGTGGTTTTTTTCTTTGTTTGTGTAATTAGCTTTTTGAGCCTGTATATGTGTCCAACACACACAAAATTTTGGCACTGGCAGTTTGATTTCTTAACTATGCATGACATGAAAAAAAAGTATGTAATTTTCTTTGGTTTGAGCCTGTCTCGTTTAATCTCATGACAGAAAAAAATCAACCTGCTTCTTCCCTGCTCAATTTCTTGCTACAATTCAAGCCCACTCTACAAACCTCTGCCATGAATGTTACCTTTTACCCTGTGGTCTTCCTCATGACTCCTCTGAGCAACACAGACCATCCTCCACTCTGAAATCCCCTGTTCCACCCATATGACACAGGAGAAAAATGTGGCAGATATTGTTTTGGTTCAGAAGGGGATGGTACGTCCTCAAGGCATGATACAACACAATCCCATACAGAGAAACTACACAGGGTCCCCAAAGCCATACAGCCAGGTTAACACTGCCTCTCACAAGGGCTAATTAACTCAGGACTAATTAATAGCATCATACCACAATGACAAAGCCATCCAGAGCTTGCTCTCTAGCTGCTTGCTTGGAGATCTCCTCACGGCATGGGACTCAGCATAGATACAACTTCAGGACACTACTTGCATGTAGCCCAGAAACTGAGGGAGTCACACTATAGTCTTGATTATCCTTTCATTTACAGTACTTTTAGCTCTGAGCAAGTCTCCTGAAGTTACAGCGGTGTATTACCAGTGCAATACAGGAGAAAAATCAGGTATAAAAAGCTTTTTATGCACATTTGTATACAAGTAGATGGGTTGCAAAAAATCAAATTAAAGTCACAAATTCAATAAATCAGAAGATTTCTTCACAACGGACTGTGAGCAGGATAAAGATCTCTCACTTATATGCTTATGCACCCGTTTCCCCAGGACCTCAACCCCAGTGAGTACATAAGGAGCACATCAAGAATAGAGTAAGCAGTACCATAGTATTTTCCTTTACTCTGAGTGCTTGGCTCTTTACTTCACACTGTTAAAACCTGCCACCACTGACAGGAATAATACCTTCTCCTGGACCCACTTTTGGTGCTGCTGCCCACAGGATCAGTGCAGTGCACAATCGGCAGGAACAATTGGCATGGGCTCCCACACACTGGGAGCTGAGGGATATGGCCTTAGCTGGAGCCACAGGTAAGCATTTTCAACTCCATTCTGACTTGTCATTGGTGGAACAGACCACATGAAGTGAATTTCAACTCATTGACAATACTTTTTTCTATTTCATTTTTGTATATCACTGGAACCCATCCCCTGGCCAATCAAATCCAGTCTCCCTACCTGCTCCTTGCCCACTGGTTATCCTTGACAGCTACAGTCTAGGATCAGTTTCCATCTTCCAGATCATCTATTTCTTTCCTAAGTACCACTTTCCTTCTTCCAGTCATTCCCAGGGTAATTTGAAAGCATTGGCCACATGTGTTTTTCAAGCTTTAACCAGTATTCCTATTTCCTATCGCAGGCATTCCTCCCCGTATGAACATCCTTCTGGCCACATTTACATGTCCAAAAGGCAGACCCACACTGAAGTAATTTGTCATTATGAGAAAATATATTTGCCCATTGCAGTAGTTTAGGGTGCTGCAGATGGGCCTTGAGAACAACGGACACCTGGGTGCAGCCCAGTGCACCCCCAGGATGCTACATCCTTGCCCTGAGATTTTATATATTTAAACAATTTGAAGTTAATTAAGAGTACTGGCTTGGAACTAAATCTGGAATCTCACACATCTGTGTTCCCTTCTCAGAAAAGAGGCAGTTTAAAGAGTGCCTGAAGCTAAACACATTATTTTATACCTTGCTAAAAAGTTGGGTTTTTTCCTTCTCTTTTAACCTACATTGCGAGATGCCTATGAACATCTTTTTAAAATGCGGGGTGATTTTTTAACTGATAATGAAAATTATTATTTCGTATGCAATGTAACTTCATTCTAACATCAGACTGCATAATTTAAAGTGAGTTTTCTTCATATACATAACATCATAACATCGCAAGACTCAGAGTCTCTAGCGTATTTAAATGCCTGTTGGTGAGGGTTTGCTTTAGATCCAAATCTCCAGCGTCCCAAACATGTTTCTTGAGCCTCATGATAGCTAAAACTAGTTTCAATGGAATCTTCTCCAGCAGGCAGGTTAGGTTTTGCTTACCCTGTTTTAAATCAGATATGCTATGATTTTTATGTCTGCTATGAAAATAGCTTTGATCACACCTCTTCATGCCACTTTCACCTAAGCAATTTCAGATGTTGTGAGCCCCCGATGATTTGTTCAAAGGTCTTAAAGAAAGGGGAAAAATTGCAACATCGGATTTTCAGGCATTCAATTGTCAGCTGTGATTTGCAATTTAAACTTTATATCATATTCATTATGGAGCACTTTATTTTTGCTTAAAAAACTGACACGTTTTATTCCAAAACAATAAAATATATGGAGGGTTTTTTTCTTTTCTTAGCTTACAGTAGGACGAGTGATACAGCATAGCACTAACTGTACCTCGGTGAAAGAGCAACATGCTAAAAGGTTCAATGAAAACAAAAGATGGTATTTCTTCACTCAAAATGTGGCTATCCTGGGCAATTCCTTACCACAGGACAGAGTGGAAACTAAAAGGCTAGATGGGTAAAAAAAATATCATTTGGAAAATCCATGGAATAAAATTATCAAGTATTAGATATGAAAGTACCAGCTTGCTGAGTAGGGCTGTAAGCTGCAAAACACTGCCTCTGACAAAAGCCGTCAGTCACTGATCAGTGCATATAGGACAGAGGGCTGCATGAACCCTTCATCCATCCAAATTACTGATGCTCTTACATCCTCCTGATTCCAGGAAAATGATAGTACAGTTTGTAGCCTGATCCATATGACGGTGAGTAGACTGAATTATCAGATAAAATTTAAAATAAAATGATCAAGGATATCTTTGCCCATATGAAAGCGGGACAGCAGCAGCTATATGAAAGTGTAAGAATCTGAACAGTAAATCCTCCAAACTGCTTTCAATGTAGAGAGAGCAAAGAATGAGCTTCAGACACCTATCAGTGACACAGGTATGGCAAGCAAGCAAGAAGCTGATAATGGTGAACTGCTTGTGGGTGAGCAGGAGAAGTAAATGTGATTGAATTAACAGAGCTGTGAGCTACAAAAAATAAAGCAAAACAAACATAACACAGCATAAATATCACCAGGGAAAACTTAATTCAGGCTTCCCTATTTTCCCAAGTGGAAAAAACATTGCTGTAGGTCTGCATTTTGTCAGCACCCACACAATGAAGCTAAAGGAAATAACATTTGCTAGAGTCAGGAGGGAGCTGGATGAGGCAGGGGACTGGAGAGGAAGAAGATGTGCAAAATGTCCTTTCTCTGACCCATCTGTGGCATATTCCATGTTAAAATTCCTCTCCTGCTACCTCATGCTAAGGGCACTTGTGTCTGTGGTGATAGTGGAGGCTAAGAGCAAACTTGGTTTCATCATTCACTTTTTGCAGGGGAATCTCTTTGGTATAGGTTCATGCTGGGTCTCATCTATACTTTAGAAACCAATGTTCACAGCATCTCTGAAGAACAGTAATCACTTAGCAGATCTCTGCCATCCTGCAGCTCTTTTGGAATAAAATAATTGCAATTAACTAACACTGTATGAACATCTGTATAAAGAGATCACATCATTCATCACAGATAGATCAGGATATATTCCATTACAGGGTATCTTCCCTAAAAGGCTGAACTAGAAATAAGAAAACCACTGTTCTTGTGTTGCCCTCTAATGTGTGGAAATGACAAGTATAGAGCAGAGACAAGCCAGGAAAAAAAAATAAACAGGGTTAGAATTCTCTGCAATGCTCAGATTTCAGTAGCAGAGTATCCATAATACCTGGGCAAAGTTCAGGGTTTGTTGATGAATGCACTAGGCAGGGCTTTCAGATACAGTTGTTGTTCTGCATTAAAGCATAGTGGCATCAGGAAAACAGCTACACATACAGATTTTTACTACAATTAGTGGCTTGGACATGGGAGAGCTTCTCCTTCTTCTGCAAGATCCAGATCTGGGGGAGTGAGGGTCACTAGGGCATCAAGTACAGCAAGGTGGCACCCTGCAACTAGAGGCTGCATCAATCCAGAAGTAGTCCTTCCCCCTAGGAAATTTGGAAGGCCCAGGCATGGAAAGGTGACTCCTCTTCAGATTGGTCAGGCTGACATGGAAGTGAAAGTCACCACATGTGAAGTGTCCAATGAAGAGAGAAGATATACTCTTCCTTTTTCTGTGCCCCATTTAGCAAAAAAAAGCATGTGGATCAGGATGTCTATATTCCAGGAAGCATGACCCAAAACTTGAAAAAACATTGAGAATCACCTTTTGTGAGTCCACTTACTTTCCTTAAGGTGATAGTGATGTCTTCATCTCTTCAGCTAGTTTTGTTAACTAGTCCCTGTTATTAAGCATCTTGAATCCTTGAAGACACATGTGTTTTGATGTTTGCTAAAAATTCAACCATCTGTGGAATTTGCTTCTGGCTGTAGTGGTTTAACCCGAGCTGAGTGCCAGGGGCCCACTACAGCCACTCTCTCACTCCCCCTTGCCCAGCTATAGAGGACAGAGAATATAATGAGAGGTTTTGTTATTTATGATAAGGACTACAGCAAATTCTTTCTTAATCACCGTCACAGGCAAAACAAGACTCCATGTGGGAATAATAGTCAGGTTTATTACTAACAAGATCAGAGCTAAGAGTGAGAGACTAAAAAACACCTTTTACCCCCCACCCCCTCCTTCTTACATCCAACCTATTCTCCCGCAGCGGTCAAGGGAAAAGGCGAGGTGGGGGGGGGAGGTGTTGCTGTGGTCAGCTGCTGTTCTCAGCCGCTGCTTGGGGAGAGGAGTCCTTCCAGCCACATTCCATGGGGTCCATCCCTCACAGGATACAGTTCCTCTCACAAACTGCTACAGTGAGAGTCCATCCCATGGGCAGCAGCCCTTCACAGACTGCTACCACATGGCTCACATTCCACAGGGTGCAGTCCCTCAGGC
>VXBA01004386.1:177292-192533 GCA_013399895.1 Serilophus lunatus | reverse complement strand
ATAGCACCACCCCAAATTCCTCCACAGCGCTCTGGCTCAGCCTCATCCATCACCCTGCCCCCTCACACCTCTCCCCCCCCCCCCCCCCCCCCCCCCTCCCCACTGCTACCAAAACCCGGCCACAGAGAAACCAATACACTGTCTAAAACATTTACATGGACTCAATGATTATAGCAAGTGTTCACTGCCAGTTGTAAATCCAATATGATATTCTGTGAACAGTGAGAGTCAGAAGACTACCTCATGACTGTGGATCTAGGCTGAAGCATAAAGAAATTTAGTGTGGAAAACCTTTTCCAGACTTTTTAAGACTGCAACTACAGAGAATTAAAATAGAGTCAGTTCCTGATGGCGACTATTGTGCTTATGATGTCCCTATCCCACCAGCCACTTAATAGTGAGCTATTCATAATGGAATGGAAGCGGGCATCCCTTGAGTGCATGAAGCCAAACATCTGTTTCTACAGCTGCCACAGTCAGGTGGTGTCACCTATGTGCCATTGCTCCAGCTTCCATCAAGGAGCAGCCTATGTGCACTGCAGCAGAAGCAGGAATCTCAGTCCCACCAAGGGTGGTAGAAGCTGCTTGTGTGGCTCTTCATCAGCATGATGAAATGGTTCATGGGCTGGGCCCAAATGCATATTTGGAAAGCAGATAAGGACCTGCTTGTGTTTATCACTATTTCTGTCATAGGCAGACTCTTTCACAGAACTAATCATGCAGGAGGGGAGAAGGAAATTAATAGTTTACTGAGATCTCCCACTATATATTAAAAATATAGGGCACAAGAGGGAACAACCTGAATATTCCTCCCTTAGGTTATAGATTTAAGACCAAAGTCCTCAGAGATGAAACAAAGCAAGACCTTGGTTGCTCCTGCACTCCCCAGTGTCAGTGGTTGCAGAAAAAGTTGAAGAGGTGCTTTGGTCAGCACAGCTGGGATTTCAGTATCGCTTATGTAAGTGTGCATCTCGCTTACACTAAACACTTCTCAGGCTGGGTATCAGCTCAGACCCAGACTTGAAGCAGAACATGTGAGTGTGCATGGGCACACAGACCCAGCATGGAGGAACACACATGTGTAGATGCTGTGTCATATCTGTTAAGCCATAAGCTGACAGTGTAGCTGATGTCCCCAGCATAGAGCTGGCCCCAGTCGTTGAGTTTAGCAGCCTGCTAAACCTCACAGACCTCAGCTGGCATCAAGGTCTCTGTGACTGCTCCCTGAAGGAATGTACAAGTTTCTGGATGGGCTTCTGTGCAGCTCAATTAATATTGCTAATTGCCATGGTCACTTTCCATGGGGAGTCAAGGAAACAAGTTGAATACCAAAGCAAACCCTGCTAGACTTCTTTCAAGCAAGTGTGCCTGCTCCGCAGGACACAGAGGTTTCAAGACAGAGCTTGTCAGGTACAAACAGTCATTCCTTAGTGCTGTTGACCTAGCTGGGGTTCCAGGAAAGAATGAGATCTTGTGGCTCCAAAAATAACCTTTGAAAAGTCTCCTGGTATCCATTAAGTACAACAGAAATGCAGTCATCTGCCTCTCCAAAAATAAAACAGAAACCAACAAAGATGTATTTCTTTTTTTTTTTCTCCATTATTTCTCTTCTAAGTCTTCCTTTCTTTCTTCTGTAGCAAATTAGCCTATGCTCACCAGAAATGCATCATTCGGCAATATTCATTAGTCCGTTGAATGATCTGCTCCATTTAACAAGGTGGGAACAAATCCTATAGGGTCAATCTACCCTGTGGGACCAGAGGCACATGCAGGCTTCTGGGTTGGGAGACTCAAACCTAGTCTTCAGGCAATAATTTGGGCTCATCTTTCCTTCTCTCTCTCAGTCTTGAGTCCTCAGTAACGGGACTTGGATCATCAGGTGAGAGGGACCTGTAGCATTCTTCAGCCAGAACCTCAGTGTAAATGATAAGAAAATCAGAGCTTGATCTACTATATTCAAGCCCTGTATTGCCACACTGTCCCCTAAAGCTGACCCCTTCTTAACCAATGTCTCCTTGAACATCGTTTACCCCCAGTGATGGCAATTATGCTATTTTTCATTTGTTGTTACTTGTGTATCAAAAGCTTCACATACATTTCAGGTCACAGACCTCCTATATTTTTTTAAGCAAGATTCCATGTGTAGTCTCTCAGTATTGGAGAAATCAAACCTGAAGTACCATTAAAGCTGCTTCAGAAGTTATAGCTATCTGTTCTAAAGA
The DNA here is from genome assembly GCA_013399895.1 of Serilophus lunatus. Taxonomy (NCBI): domain Eukaryota; kingdom Metazoa; phylum Chordata; class Aves; order Passeriformes; family Eurylaimidae; genus Serilophus; species Serilophus lunatus. Next base: position 190,311 of record VXBA01004386.1, on the reverse strand, counting down.
TGTGAGATACTGCAACACTGCAGCAAATGCCTCTCTGCCCAAGGCTCAGGAACCCGGTGTTGAAATTCCTGTGCTCATGAGACCCTGAACATAGAAGGACACTAGCAAATGCTTGCTTTTCAAACTGATGACTCAGTAACATTTTCCCTTTAGAAATCTGACCTCATCTGCTTGTCCTGAATTTTTGTTTGTGATAAAGGTAACCTGAATTGATCAGGTATTTGGTCTGGGTATCCAAATCATTCTGGAAATCTCTTAACTGGTTAGTGAAATGTTTAACAAGCCATGTATGGAGAGGGAAGAATCAGCTTCTAGAATGAATGGCCAGTAGAGGCAGAGGTAAGGAAGAGCACATAGGACTTTATTCTTCCTCCTGTGTTTTCCATCTGCAGGCTTCACTGTCCCCAGCCTCGTGCTGACCACAGCCTGTGCTCCAGCAGCTCACCTACTTTCTGGGTAACAGAAAATGGAAACCAGTTAGGGAGGGAGCCATAGTCCCTGGCTGACAGACTTTGTCACCTCTGTCATTTTTCTCTAACGTGACAAGTTGCTAAAGAGGAACATCTGTCAGTGTGAAAAAAAAATAATGGGGGTCTCCCATTCCAGACTTTGTGCAGTTTCCTGGCTGAAGTCCCAGAGAGGCTACAGCCCTCATAGCCTGCACACAGCCACACCGTGTCTTGTCTCCCAGGTCGGATACACAGCCGACAGTGCTTCCTGCGCTCCTTTTGTTCCATGCTCATTTCCTGACCTGCAACGCTCTGCTCCTTGGAGATGTTGCACATATCAAAAATGCAGGGTGAAAGTTGTCTAGAAATGGAGACAGGTTATTTTTGGCAGGAGGCCCTTGAGCCAGAAACATTTTACCAGAAGAAATACGGTCAATATTTATGGAAAGTAGGATTCGACTTTCAATGGGGCTTATGTTCATAAGTCACTTAAGGCCCTTTTAGAAATCCCACCAATAATTCTTAAATTAAACAAGTCAGCATTTCCATGTAAGCTGAAGAACAGAGCACTGTGTCCCACTTGTGAATCTGAGCTAAGCAACTGAAGAGCCAAAGAAATCTTCAGAGGCTTGGTATGATTACGTGGAGTGCTTGAACATTTTTTTATGTGTAGTATGTGACATGCATCACTCAGAGGAGCCTAAAGAGCCATTGCATTCCAGCAAGTGCTGGAGAGACCTTGGTAAAATGTGTCATCTGGCCTCTTGTACGCACAATGTAAGATTTAATGACCACTGATTCATAGTCAGGCTGGATTGCAATAATTTTCAGAAAATGTCTAGAGTGATAAAGGGTTCTGCCTTTAGAAATATATCTTCACTTGGTCCCCATCCCGGATGGTTCCTGTTTTCAACTGACGGTGCAAAACAGCCCATTAGAGTAGACTAAATTTTCTTTGGGTGTTTTGCAGGATGTTACATTAAGTCCAGAGCATGCCAAGCCAAGCCAGCTCCAGTGAGTTAGTAAAATAATCTTCCAGACCATCACAGACATATTCAGGACAGCAAAGGAGTCTGGGTACTGACTGCTTGGGAAGAAGTTCCATTACAAAGGACCTGGTGTCCTGGTGGATTTTAGCTAAACATGAATACACAGTGCACTGTGGATTCCACAGGCAGCAAGGAAGGCAAGCAATATCCTGGGCTGTGCTGACAGAAGCGTAGTAAGGGTGTCAATGGAAGTGATTGCTTCCCTTTATTTGGCACTCACTGGAACATAACTGAAATACTGTGAGCAATTTTACCCCCTGTCTCAGATCAAGAAGGATGGTGAGCTAGTTTGAGATCAGCTTATACTACCAGGACAGTCAGGGCTGTACCACTTGCTGTAGGACTGGGGCTTGTTCAGCCTGGAGATGAGATAGCTTTGGAAGCATTTCATATTTGCCTGCTGCAACAATCCCATGATAGTTAAGAGCATTATCAGCTGCAGTTGCAGTATAAATGCCCCTGAAATCCCAACCTGGAGTCACCCACGCAACTATTACTTGGGCTAATTTCAGGAAAGCTGTCACTGGTTGAGGGTAGACTGCTTCTACTGATTCTGCAACTCCAGAACTGCTTCTCAAGATGTCTCCATGGATGGAGAAAATGATGGAAATGAATTCTTGTAATGATTACGATTGGTAAAAAGACTTCTTAGACTTCACAGAGCACAACTCCCTTTACAGTATGAGTTAAGGTGGCAGGAAAGTTTCCCTCAGCATTCAGACCACCTCCAGTGGCAAACTTAGTGTTATTGTCCCACAAGCACATAAAGGAATTAACATGAAAGGTAGCATAACAGGATCCAAAAACTTCCTCCAGCTCTTCTAATAACCAGTGGTGGTCAAATACTTAAAATATCTGCCAGATGTTTCAAACAGTGAACAGAATGAGATGTAGTAGGGAGCTGAGGGACATAAACCACGATTTGTAGCTTATAAGAGTGCTCTCCAGTGGTAACAGTACTCTGTCCCTTCTTGAGTGATTCAGACCTTGCATTACTAAGGAAGAGAGTCCACTGGTCGAACATGAGTGGTTTTGGTAACCTTGGCAAGAGTGGGCTGGAAAATAGGTCATGACTGTGGAACTATGGGCTAAAATAGCAAAGCTCTGAAGATGTTTTAGAAAAATATTCAGATGTGAAAAAAGAAAGAATCAAGTTTAAAAATGTTTCTATTAATTTTGGAACTGCATCTGGAAAGACAGAATAGGTTTCAAAAGAGACAGATATCACAGTCCTAGGAGAAAAGATAAAAATATATTAAAGAAAAAAAAAAGGAGGCTTTTCTGATCATATCCATGGTATTGCTGGGTAGCTTCCACATAATAACAAAAAAACCCCAACATTGAAACATTGTCAGAATTTAGAGTTCAAATTACAAAGGAACAGTTAAAAAAAAAATCGCATAAACCAAAAGTCATATGGCTTCAGCAGTAGTTGTTCTTCTTAGTTGTGACTGCTGGGGACTACTGTGACTGCTAGTGTTAAGGCTGTTTCAGGAAGCAACTCAGAAAGAAGAGATGCCTGTGTAATCTCAAGCCCACACCAGTGAGCATGAAGAAATAAAAACAAAGATGGAGAAAAAGAGATCCTGAGGATATGGCTAGTTGGACTCCAACTAGAATGGCAACCAGCACTTTGAGAAAAGTGGAAGGAAGAAATGCATAGTATCTGTGGAGAGGGAAGAAGGATCTGAGGAGTGAAGTTATAGAATTTCTGGGTTATTTTAAAGATGGGGAAGGGGTACCTAGCAGACAACTAAACCAGGAAGTATATTTCCACTGCTGCTGAGTATCACAAGTCAGTGGAAACACAGAATAATGGTATATTTTTCTCTCAGTTTGGTTGCCCATGAGTTAGGGACACTAGAGGAAAAAGCCAAAGTCATACTTTGCAAAACCAGGTGAATTGAAAACTGAGCTAATCTGAAGCAAACAGATTTAATCATGGGACATGCCACCACTTTGTTTTGCCCACTGATCTAGCAAATTCATACATTTGTATAATCACGTTTACCCTTAGAGTCAAACAAAAAGCTAAAAGGACAAACCACAGTTTTAGAAAGATGTCCATTGACAGATCAAATAAGGCAGGTATAGGCAGTGCTTGTGATATCAGAAACACTCTTATGGAGATCATTTCATAGAATAAGACAAGACTACACAGTCTGTATCTCCTACCTCAAACCTAAAGTAAACAAGGGCATATATGTGCTACAGTGGACTACGCTAATAATTGACCCCAATGCTACAGGAAAGATAATTTCCCTTTTAAGGAGATAGTTAATTTCTCTTTTAAAGGATAATTAATTTCTCCATATCCTAGATGACTGAATTTTCTTTTAGGCCCTGACTGAGCAGGTCAGTTTGCCTACATGGTTGCCTTTCATGGCATGCCTCACTGTTCCGATGATCTATAACTACACTTCTTAATTTTTATTAACTTGATAAATTAGACATTATATTGACACTCATTGTCCGCTCCAAATAGCTTTACACTTTTTTTTTAATATAGAAAATTAAGAATTGTTATCTCGCTTCAAATTGCTGAAGAAGGCCAAGTCAGAGATTAGCCATTAGCTTCACTAAAGCCAAATTTTAGTCAAAGAAATGCAGAAATTGCAGTTTCATAATCCTTCCAAGAAGGGAGTTACATTATTCATGTGACTGCTAAATATATTTTCCATTATTTTGTTCAGTGAATGCATTCTTGAACCACTCCACTCAAGATTTTTATCAGTTTCAGATGCAAAGGCATACTATTAAAATACTTCTGTAGTAATTTGAGTTGTCTAATAATTTTATACAGTGGAGCCATCACCAAGTTAACAACAGCAATACTGTTGACACTTACTTCTGTGTTTTTTCTTTTCATACTGTTCTTTGATTTCCTGCAAGTCACCTTGGGAGGCAGTGAGCAAACCTGAGTTTATTTAAAGGCTTAATAGCAAGAAACTTGCTCCCCAAATTCTTCTCAGATTCTGAGGCACAACTGATTACTTATTTGGTAGACTATGCCTGCTGTTAAGCCTAAGAAGAAAAATAATTTGTTATATTTTAAAATTTATTCAAGCCTACAAAACCACTGTCCCCAGGGATGGGTGTTCTTCATTTCAAACTGATATTTGGGAGAGACACTGTATGAGATAAAAGAAAAACAAGGGGCTTTATGAAGGATACCAGATAGCCTTTAACAGAGAATCGTGTCCACAAACCATTTAAGCAGAAATCTGGCTTTACATTATGTTCTTGGTACTCTTATGTCCTATAGTGTTATAATCTCCAGCAGCAGCAGAAGGATCTTTCTAGCTTTTGCCTTCACTGGTGGAGCAGCCAGCCATGTCAAATTGCATAATGCTGTTGTATATCTACTCTGTGCTGGGTGGAGACGACAAAGTTATTCTGCTTGTTTTGCTAGCCAGAAAGCTTCAGACAAAGCTTTTCCCGTAGAGAAACTATGTTATTATTGTAACGGATATATGCTACTAAAAGGACACCAAAGCACTTCTTTCAGAAATAGTCTGTAAAAAAAAGTTTTTTGATAAAAAAAAGTGAAGGAAGTACTTCCAATAAAGGTAAATGTCTGTAAGATGCCATTCTTTTGGATTTAAGTCAAGAAACTCTGTAACTCTTATTCCCCTCAAGCCCGGAGCCAGTGCAAATCTGGAATTGGGACAGGCCAGAAATAAGAGTGTTCCTAGGTTGCTGCAATACCTGCTTCTTCACTAGACTGCATGGTACAGCACAGAGGGCAGCTATGAGCATTTTGATGCTTATTGTCTGGGCATTTCTGACAAAAGATCGCAATATCAGTCAAAACCCATTTCTACCTGCCATCTCCAAGAGCCCCCACACTGCTTCTGAGGCAAGCTGATGACCAGAATGAGCTTTAAGGGCAACCAAAATAGCTCTTTGACCTTTATGTCATTAGTTTCTGGTGAGTTCCACAAAGAAAACTCATGAAAGTGACACCCAATCCCACCTCACACAGTTTACAATTATGGAAAAAGGGGAGAAGACAGTGACTGACTCTGATTCCCAGACCTTTGGGTCCATCCTGCACGGGGATGTGTCCCACTCATCTGAATGCAGCACAAGGCTGTCTCATGATGCAGGACTATGTACAGTATATTAGCAGCGACGACCACCACCACACCCCTCCCCTCCTTATTTCCCTCCCAATCCCCTATTACTTTTCTGATAAGTAATTTTGAAAACTTCTATTCAAGAAGAAATCATTGGTTTCATAGCACTGGCTGGAATGGCCCCTCCATGTAGGACCTGTGAGTTCCCACATCAGCACCACTGTGTGTTACTTTTGCCGGTCTCCTGGTCCCATCCTCATTTACCTGGTTGGGGCTCGACCAACTCATGGCTGTTCAGCCCCTGTTCCCATGTGAACTGGGAAGAACCAAGATGCTGTGTAGGAGGTAAGATTCAACATTCTTCAACCCCAGACTCATGTGGTATCTGCTCTTGCTCTCAAGAAAGCTTCTAGCATTGTTTTTCTCATTCACCAGAGTCTCATTCAGCTTGGTGGCCTCCTTGCTTCTTATGGCTATAAACTAAGCCACCTCAGCTGCATCTGTAGAGCACTCACGTTTTTGTGTTGTATTCTACCAGGAAATCCACCATGCTCTGCTCTCCTTCTCCCCTGTGGGACCTCCCTGCTCCTGCCAGCATGCTCAGTTTTGCCATATTCATACTGCACTGTCCTTTCCACTTATGTGGCTTAAGTGCAATGTGACTGAATTAACCACCAGAGCCCTGATCCTGCCATCCAAACTGCACCAAATCAAACTAGTCATGTTTGGAAAATTGTTGTCAATCATTGGCCAGTTTTAACCAGCCACATTGTTGGCATATACGTTTTCTGGGCCTTTATTGATTTCTCAACACAAAATGGTCCTTCTCATCAGCATGAAGTTGGAGGTATCAAGTGAAACTAGCAGGAAGAGCTATAGAGTTTCTTCCTGCAAGATGTGGCAGATTTGAAATGTTCACATGGTTTCCTGGAGAGACAGTGCAATTTCGTGGCAGACAAATGCATTGAAGATCAATACATCTGTGGAAAGTACCTGGTCCAGGAAGTCCTCTGCCACTAATGACTACAGTTTGGGAGAGCACTTGGTGGAGGTATTATTTTATACACTTTCATGAGTTTCTTCTTTGGGCTACTGGCAGAAACACACCGCTGGGTTGTACAGACCTTTGGTCTCATCCGGTATGGCCTTTCTTATGTTCTCATGTTAATTTGTCCCAGGCACATGTAGTGAAACAGCAGGGAGCCTCACAGCATGGCTGGTAGACAGAGAACTTTATTTTCCAGTCCCTGTGCTCTGGGGATTAGATTAGAAACAGATTACATCTGAAGGATCCCTGAACAGACATGGACTGTGCCAGCTTGGGAGCAGGGAGCAGGATAGCTGTTGTGCCCAGAGTAATTATCCTGGCAGGACTGGGCTGACATGGCTAATAAATAAGAGATGTTTGAGCAAGCAGTTCTTTACAACTTTCTTCATCTTCCTCTTCACAGAGGAGTGACTTGGATCATACAGGCATGTCCTCAGTTATTCTAACCACTTAGTCCTACACCCCAGAGGATTATGCACTGAAGACCTTAGAAGCACTCACAGATGCAGAGTGGAAAACTTGACTTTCCATGGAAACCTACTCATTCAGTGCCTTCCCAGAAAGCCACAGCAAACTTAGTCTAAGCAGTAAGGCTCCCTGCCTTCTTGCCACCCAGATGCTGCTGCCAGAAACATGTATGAACAACTCAATCTCACCATAAGAAAGGTTCACTTCCAGAGAAGGAGGAGACAGGAGCAGGTCTGAGAAGATAGGATTCAGAGAGGAAATGCAGGAGCTGTACAAAGAGTTACACTTTCTGACCCTTCCATGAGCAACGTGGGAAAAAAATTTGGCACAGGAACAAGCACTTGCTTGTGATTTACAGCTTTGTAGAGGAAGGCTCCTCTCCATAAATAAGCCCCTTCTTCTATTGCAGATTAGACAGAATCGAAGAGTGTCTTCCTTGCAAATTGCTCAGTCAGGCAGCATTTCAACAGAGCAGAAAAACATTCTTTTCTTTTTTTTTTAATTTTTTTTCCCTTCATTCCCCTTCAAGAAGCAGCCTGAGTGTTTGAAAGTTCTGTGGTTTGGTTTGGAGTTCAGTCATCCCTACAGAGAACTTGTTCTGCCAATCCCTACATACATGTCAGCCTAAATAGCAACAGATGTACAGTACCTTAGATGTATAAAATTTTCATAAAATATAACAAACACTGTTTTTCCACTTGGGATGAGTCATTAACCATATGCTCATGATATGCTCTTTTCAGGGGAAGAGCTGAAATCCTAAGTTTGGGCTAGACAGAGTCCAGTCCTCTGGGGTTTTCCAAGTGCCAGACCAAGGCCCCTTGCAGTCCTGTTCCCCTAAAGACCCTTGAGACTCTGAAGACAGAGGAGTCACAATTCCAGGTGATTTTGCAGCTTCTTTGTAGGAGCAATGTCTTCTCTGGGATAGGCAATCCAGACTACTGGTGAGGGAAGGATAGCACCCTACTGCAAGTATGCGAAAACCTGCCAGGACTTGAGTGGGCAGACAGGGGACCTTCTTTCAGGGGACACCAAGCAGACACGGTCTTGTCATGCTTTCCATGCTTCTGAAGGCAGAAAGGGTGTGTCTGAGGCATGGAGATGCTCGGAGCACTTCTAGGGGAGCTGCAAATCTGCATGCAGTCCTCAGTGTGGGAAGTGGTCTTTCAGACCCAGGTGTTTCGACCATTCCTGCTCCTGTGAGGAGTAATTAATTAAGAATGCTCTCACATAATTTTGTACATGACTTTGGAGGTGGGTCTGTTCTGCGTCCCATTGCAGTTGGCTGTGATTTCCCCCCAGCTCAGCAGGAGTGGATACAGCCTTTGCTGCTGCAAATAAGTCCCTTTTTCCAGAGTTTTTTGCTCACCAAGCCTTCCCTCCAGGTTAGCTGTGTGTGCAAATAGGAGTTAATCCCCTGGCTAAAATATTATTTAGAGACAGAACATACTAAATGCTGCTCCACTGGGGTTTGAGGAGGTTGTATTTTAGCTCATCAGCAAAACCAGAGCTGAGCCTAGAAAAACAGCAATCCATGAATATAAACAGGAAAGTGATAGTTGAACTTTGCTGTGTATTCCAATCCCTCATATACAAGTTGTACAAATGTAGCCACTTCTTTTATTTTTAATGAGAACTCAAAATTTCAGTTCTATTTGGTACACTGGGAACATCAATCCAGTTCCCAGTGAGCTGTACTAGCAAAACTGACTATGTCGCTTCTCCTGGATCACACAGAGGTGTTCAGTCCTGCGTCTTCTTGGTCTTAGCCTTCATTTAGTCTCGGCATGGTCTGAAGAAATGGCTACTGGGAATTCAGCTGGGCAAGAGCTCACAAACCTAGTCAGAGTTTTTGTGCAATGAGGAATGTTGTCATGTCCATCCTGCTTACATACAAAATTTACTTCAGTGTCTGGGAAAACCCACTAATCTGGAGAAAAAAGACCTTTTCCCGGGAATTCAGCCCAAGCAAACCGGAGGAGAAAGAGAAGCATCTAGTGTACAACAGCTAGGTCCACTTAGCAGCTCCTAAAATGGACAAGACTGAAATGGTGCAGCAAGAGTAAAGAAAGACCTATCCTAGCAGCATGTGAGAGTTCAAGTGGGCTGTAAAGCAGCCAGTAAGGTATAGTTGGCCAGTGGAGGGGGACTCATAACATTCTGCATCTACCATAACCAGTCTTTATTTGACCCCTTTCTTCACTGACAGCAAGCTGCTTATGATTAAATCACTTCTGAATCCTGGTGTTCCAGATTTGACATGTGGACAGTATCTCCAACCTTATAACATCAGGTCTGCAGAGTATGGAGGGCTATGATCCACCTTTCGTTTATCAACTCTAGCTCTGTTTCTTTTGTGCACTGTTGAATGCTGTAATCCAGACCATGGTTTATTATTAATGACTTCTTACTTATTTCAGTTATTAAGAGCACTTAACACACACTCATCATCATAGATTATGAGTTAGTTTTATGGGGATTATGTTGAGCAATTATCACTCCAAGTAAGAGAAATGAACTGTCATGCTCCCCCACTGCCAGCAGCTTTTAATCTGACCAGACAGCAAAGAACCCAGGATTTCACAGTTTAAACAGATGGAAAGGTCTGGGAAAGAGGTGTATCTTGCAGCTTCTTCTAAATGCGGCCAAGTTCACGCTGAAGCATATTTCTGTCAGGGGTAGATTCCAGAGGTGTGAACCTGGAGTGCCCAGTGAGCATTCGACTTCAGCTTCCAGCTAAGAATAGTACGTATGGCAGATTGGAGGCAGCAAGGCTGTTCTTAAACATCCTGGCCTTTAGCTGCAGTGACCACAACCTTGAATTTCACCTACCCGTCTCCTGTGCGAAGAGCAGAGCACTGGCATAGTGTAAGGCTCAGGCAGCTCCTCCAGGTGATTTTCCAAGGGTGTTTTTTGGATTTGATGGAGGCAATATCAAAAAGTATCAAAAACGGGAGTAAGTGATTGAGCGCAGGCTGTTCTGTTGGGGATCTTTGGGAAGAGTTAGAGGGCTTCCTTTAAACAGGGCTTTTTTGACAAAGTAAGAGCATGCTCTTCTTTATATTGCCTTACTCAGATGCATAAAACAGAGTTCTGGGAACAGGAGCATGGCCAGAGGTAGGGAGCTGAAAGGCAACATCTCAGTCTGGGTTGGATGTGCAGGAAAGGAGAGCAGTGACTCAGTGATTTGCTGGTCTGAGTGTCGGTGCTTACCTCTTGGTATTGCAATGCTGGGAGCCTTGAGGTGGCAAACAGCTCCTCAGTGTAGGAGGATATGACAGGTAGGACACTGGTAGGATCATTAGCTGTTACTCAAGATCCAGGTGTCCAAAGGTTCAAACCAGACCACTGCCAGCATAGGCTTGGCTGGGGAACTGTAGCATTTCTGCTCTACTCGGAGATGTGAAATGATGACATATCCTAGTCAAGTGGGGTTTAATTAGGCCACAGGAGGTAGTCATGGGACCAGGTTGGAGAAGTTTTAGTAGTGAAAATTAGGCTAATGATGGAATGTCATCAGTGTCCCAAATTCTTTCTTTGAGTACAGACAGACAGACTTTACCACTAAGTAGAGGCCATTTGAGGGACAGGGGAAATTTTATTGTCCTTTTTCAATGTACCCTGGACATTGTTGACAGCAGGTTATGTGACAATGGGAGGAGTCGTCTGTACAGTTCAACAGCCATAGCAGTGCTGTACAGTAGTTCTCTGCATAGAAAGTAGATGTGATCTTTTACACAATGCCTAATCCACAGAAGGAAGAAGTGGTGTCGAGGGTTATCTTGTTGAAGGACAGAGGTGTCACACATATAATATGTCTGCACATAAGGTCTCTTCTCCCAGAAGCAAGAGATACATGTCTACTTCTGCAAAAATAATGAGTTTCACACTCCTCCCAACACATGGTACAGCCCAGTCAAGTCCTGATGTGAAGTCCACATCCCACATTCTGCACTGAGAGACAGAAAGGTGTATAAAGGCAGTGCCATCTGACCCCTCCTGGAGCGGTCAGCCTCCAGGAGAGGCTGACCTGAATGTCAGAGATGACATTCAGGATGTAGAAATAGGGACTATGCTCAGGAGACTGGCAAAAATAGATCACAGTTTGACTAAAAGATCACACATAAATATATGTGGGCTGTGTCCAGGCTATCCCACAAGAAAAGAATTTGGCATATGTTGAAGATGGGCCAACACACAGGTATTGGATGATTTCCAAGGATTATTGTTTCTGTAAGCAGCACCAACAGAAAGATACTGGATCCCCAGCAGTTGTCATGCAAAATCATTCTCAATCCATTTCATCCTCACAAGTACTGTTGCCCTCCACATCACCTTCACAAGAGATGGCGACAGGAAGATCATGGCTAACTGGGGAGAGTTTTTGACTCAAGCTGAGTTTTAGGAAAGGAGATATGTCAGGGCGAGATAGCCATGCCAAAGTGCCTGATAAACAGTGCTGCCCAGAAATCTGAATGTTAGAGACATGCAAAGAATTTACTTACATTTGAGCAGCCACAGATACCGTGTAGAAGGAAGGGCATATTGTGGGAGGAAGGTGGAGGCAAGGAGAAAAGAGGCTGCTGGACTGGTTTGTGAGTCCTCATTACCCAATGCCCAGTGTCTGCTTAAATTCAAACCAGGCACAAGGAACATGGCTCTCCATGAGAGCTGTTGTCCAAGCTGTGACACAGAAAGGAAACCTGAGCTGGAGCAGGGTCTGGTCTGGGCTCTTTGAAGTGATTTCTTTCAGTAAGGAAAGAATTTCCTTTGTCTGTACATGTTCAGGAAAACTGCCTCATTGGAGACTGTTCTCAGGACATTTGGATCATAATTGTTTTGTCCAGAAAGGCTCCATGACTGGAAATGAAAAAAAAAATAAATTATAAATGGTAGGGGAAAAAGTTTTTTAATATATATTGCATCCATATGCAGAGAGAGAAAAAGGAGAATCAGGGCTCAGTTAAAACAACAGTCAAGATCCCATTCCACTGTCAGCTGCACTGGGGTTGCCCCACCACCAACACTGAAACAAGCCCCAACTGAAGAAACATGGGGGTAACTGGGGGCAGACTTCTCCCTAGTAGACACTAGTGGTATTGTTTGGTGTAGTGACATTTGGGGCTTCAAAATATCATGGGTTTTTTTAAAACCTCTGCACTGTGGGAGGATCAGAAAAGGGCAACAGAGATAGACACAGGAGGTGCTGTGCCAGGATGGAGAGGAGAAGGAGGGACACCTTGCCATGGACATAAAGGGGCAGCAGGTGCTGCCGGGGCTTGGGTTTCTATTCTTTTTGGCTGTTTGTTTCAGCAGGCTCTTTCATGTTCCCTGCCAGAAAGAGGAGTATTTGTCCCCTCTCCCTGTGTCCCAGTGCCCTGCTGTCCACATGTGGGACAATGAGCAGCAGGCCTGTGCAGTGGCCATGTCTGAGCTGCCAAAGCCCTCATGCCACTTGAGGCCCAACCTAGGTCCCTCATGTGAGTGTAACTTCTCATGCAGTCAGTGCAAGTGTTATGTCTGCAGGATTAGCTGTGTCCCTGGGTGATTCCTAATATTTTCTTTCCTCACATTCTTCATGCTGGAAGATTTAACAGAGTCATAGAGATCCGGTGTCCAAGAGACTGTTCTCTTTCCAGAGCAGGATCTCTCCCTCCAGCACTCTTGCCAGCATGCTGTCCAATCCAATTTCAAGTGAGTCAAATGTTGGTGTTTCCATCCTTGCCTGGAAGACAATTCCACTGCTGAAGCAGTCCAAGCCATTAGGAACATTTTCCTGATATTCAGCCGAAATACTCTTTTTCTCAAATTCATCCCATTGCTCCAGGGATTCATATTACTGGAGATGGTCTCATACTAAAATCTGTGCCTTTCCCTGGATAAATTCACTTAGTACGAGAGGAGAGGAGAGGAGAGGAGAGGAGAG
>VXBA01004386.1:62297-176465 GCA_013399895.1 Serilophus lunatus | reverse complement strand
GGAAAGGAAAGGAAAGGAAAGGAAAGGAAAGGAAAGGAAAGGAAAGGAAAGGAAAGGAAAGGAAAGGAAAGGAAAGGAAAGGAAAGGAAAGGAAAGGAAGAGAGAAAGATTGTAAGAGAGGAAGGAGGAAAAGAAGGTGCATGCCTGTTGTATCATCATGGAAGCAGAAAAATGTTTCTAGAGGTCTCACTACAATAAAATACAAATTTGAATTCTCAGAGGTGCTTTTTGAAACATTGGCACTTGAAGTCCGCTATTTACATACAAAGCAGGTACGTAATTTGTAGCAATAATAGAATCTTCCTACCTTCTCACTAAAACCCTGTAACTGTACTGAAGAGAGGATGCATCCAACAAAGCTTTTTTTTTTTTATTATTTCGTGCAGTCTTCAACCTCAGCTGGTAATGCTCAGCTAAATGCAAATGGTTGACAACCATGATGACAGTTTTGTTTTCCGTAAAGTGAAAAGGCACATACTCAACTTTAAGACTGAGCTTAGCTGAATACGGGTTTTGTGCTTTGGATACTTGCCAAGTTTGAAATGTCCAAAACCACCAACATGCTTCATGCAGGGCAGTAAACGGCACTGCAGAGATGGGGGTTTTATTCTCTGTGGTCACCCTCCAACCTGTTCTAAACAGCTACATTTCAATAAGATGAAGTGTTCATAGTATCATGTCATGTATGGACAAAATAATGGGGAAAACTGAAATCAGCTACTTCCTGCCCTAATCTCTCTGAAAGAGTCTTTTGGAGCATGATTCCCAATGTGTATGTTTTAGTTTTCATCTAACTGGTTCACTGGTGTTCAAAAATATCATTCTTGTACACCAGGAATACAACACATTCACAAATTAATGGAAATCTGGCACATTTATGACCTTAAATTAATTATGGAGGTTGTGAACTCTACTTACTTTGGTCTTTTCTTCAATTACTAAAACTATTTATATTTCCTTCCTTTCTAGTTCTTTTACATTTGAAGAATAAATTACAAGTAACTGATCCGATTATTTCTTCCCTTTAGGGCAACAAATGTGATAGGCATTCAGATATCTTTCTTCTCAGTTATTACGAGTATTATCTACTAGAAGCAACATGTTTCTGCAGGTCCCGTGCCCAAACCTGCTGGTTCCTTAGTAAATTCTGCAGCAAAATGGAATGCCAAAGCTGTTGGGTGTAGAAGTTATTTGTGTATCTCTGTCTCTGCCCTAGACTTTATCTTCTGGATGCACTGAAATCTCACTCCCAAAGGCATTTCCTTTTGTGGACAATCCTTCCTGTGTAGAGGACAGAAAGACAGATGGGTAAATGTACATCAGTGTGTCTTAAAAACTGCTGTATGTTTATCTCTGTTATGTGTAAGAAAACTCTAACTGGCTCCAAGGATCACCAAATTGATTACTGGTTGTACTGTGTGCTGCTAATAAATGCAAAAAAGCAGCTTAAATATGAAGTGTTAGACAGTTGTGCTGTTGGCAAACATGGCAGCCCAGTGTTTGAACCCTTTGGGCTGTAATACTGCTGCTGAGCACTAATAGGGAAGCATCATCCCTGCTTTGATTTGCTGAGGTGAACAGACTTCTTCAGATCCCACTTTGAAACCCCTGGGTAGGCTAATACCTCCAAGAGAGGAAGGAAGGAGATAAGAGGACAGAGAGCTAAGGCTGAAACAGTGCCGTGGTTATTATTATTATTATTATTTACAGTTTTTAAAATGCATACCTGATGAACAAATGCCAATCTGTTGTCCACCACTTAGCATCATCACATCTCCAAATGTTTTGCAAAATCTGCATCGTTATCCTGGTCTTACTGGGACTCTGGGGCTTTCAAAACAAAATAAGGTGTTTGTGTGCCATTCAGGGAAATTATAGGGAGACAGATGCTTTTGGGAGAGTATTTTTACTGCTGTGATTTCCATGCATGTCCAGTGGTCATGTCCTCGCTGTGAAGGCCTGACCTCCAGATGTCCAGAAGTTTTTGACAAAAGTCCAGTGTCTTTTTCTTTTTTTTTTTTTCCCCTGCCCAGGCAAATTTTCCAGTTGGAAATTGATGCCATAGCTAGGGAAAGCCAAACATATGGAAGTTTCACATTTTGCAGGCAGGAAACACTCAGGGGACCAAAGGTCATCCACCAGGCTGGGGCTAAAGCCAGGGTTACAACCCACATTTCCTGATCTCTGAGGCAGTGCTAAACCCACTAAACCCCCCTGTCCTTCTTTATGAGCATTATATTTCCTCTACTCTTTCCATGGCTTTCAAGAGGACCTAAAGCCCTGTGGACATGGTTTCCGCAGTGTGTGTTCAGCTGGCTGATTTGATGGTCCTCTGAAGCCTCAGGCGTTGTTTTAGTACAAATATGTGGTAATAATAACGCATCCGCCTGCCCTGTGCATGTTAATACTGTCACCACACTGCTTTGTCAGCTGCCTGGAGCTGCTGGTAAGTCCAAGTACCCTCGTTGGCCTCCCTTTACTGCCAGTGGATGTTTGCCATGTCCAGGTGCCTGTGTGGCCACATCCTCCCCTCCCGTGTCAGCACACTGCAGAGCAGTGAGAGCAGGCTGGGCTTGGATTGCTGATTTGTTTCTGATGGACTGTCTGTGCTGATTTCAACCTGTCCCAAGTGGCTTGGTGTTTGTACAGGCTGATGTGAGGTGCTGGGGTATTCAGGAGATGCCCTGGGCTGGTTTTGAGAAGACTTCCTTCCTACCCTTCAGCCCTTGCCTAACCTTCAGACAAACACTGCTTTTCTTGATTTGGCAGTAAAGCTCATTGTTTTGGGCTAGGTCCTGTTTTATAGGACCTTATACAGGTAGTGTTCTCCTTTTCAACATAGTGGGTGTTCTGGGCCAAATCCTGTAAGTCTGCTCTGCTTGAGAGGGTCTTTTGACACCAGAAAGCATGTGTCAGAGGGGTGGGGGAAGAAGATGAACTGTTTCCTGTGTGAGCGTGAGGGCTGCAAGTTTTGTTTGGACAATAAACATGTCCCTCCATGTGGAGCTGTACAAGCTGAAGGTCAGTTCACCCAAGGGATGGGACAAGGTTACACTTACAGCAAGAGGACATGAGGCTAATTCCAGGAGCACAGAAAACCCTAGGAGATTTGTTTATATCATCTGCACTTGAAGCTGTACAAAAACGCGTACAACGGAAAGGCAAGCATACCTGTATGTGTGCGTACGTTTGTGTTTGTGGCGTTCCATGAAAACGCCAGTGATGAAATTCCTTTTTCACTTTTCCCCCCTTCCAAGCTGATTTATTAATAATTTGTGTTCCATTACAAAAAATGGGCTTTTATGTGAATTGTACTGTGCCCTTAAATTGTTTTAGTGGCAGATCATAATTTACTATTGGGGTTTCAGGAGTCAGTGCAGAGCACAATGCCATCTCCATATTCATATTTCAGATCTGTCAGAGCACCCGGATTGTTCATGTAATCAGATGGATTTCCATTCGAGTCCTTGAGAGACAAGAAAACTGGCCATCACAGAGAGATCCTTGGCAATTAAAATGAATAAGAGCTACCACTCTCAGTGGATGTCTTCTGGGTTACCATGGGGGACAGAGATTGGTATGAGGTTTAATCAGGCACTAACAGCACCTTGCTGGGAACTTCATGGCTGATAAAGGCGGCAGCATCAGACCAAGTAGCTTCTCTCTTTTTAAAGGGAAAGGAGCCTTTTTTACTTAATACAATAAATCCCAGGAAGTTTTGTAGCGTTTGATAGCAGAGAAGAGATAGAGGGTTTGGGGTTACTTTTCTTCTCCGTAAATGAATCACCCTTCTTTGTGGGTTAAAATAAAGCAAAATGCACGCACTGGATGCTCAGTACATTTGCAGGGTGGTTTTTAATTGCTTGTATTTTGCTTGTGCCGTGGCTACTAATGTGATATTTGGCTTTTTAAAATTAATTTCACTGTGACTTTGTGGCTATTCAAGGGTGACAGATTGGCAGCCCAGGGTTGGAAAGCCTTTACTTATCCCCAGTACAATTACAACGCAGGCAGCAGCAATGAAAGCATCCCCAGCTGGCATGGAAGGCCCAGAACAAGGATGAAGGTAAGCCTTCCCAGGCTCTATGCTGAGACTGCTATTGAAGAAACCAATTAGTGCCAAACTGTATTTTGTGATGGAGGAGGCACCGTTCCACTAGGACAGGACTGTAACTGCAGCACCTTTACTCCTCAGCTGGCTGTAACTTTCAATCCTCAACAAAATGGCCTGAATTAGCCATTGCAGTCGTTCTGGCCTGATGCAATGCAGTGCTAAGCCTCAGGTGAGGTGCAGTGCACCTTCTGTGTCGTGCCATGGCGAGGAGGGTCCACACAAACCAGCAGCACACAAACTGACACAGGGGTCAAGTTGCTGCTGCCTCCATAGCATCCGCAGAGCCTGTCTCACTGAACCTGCCTGTCACCCGCTCTTTGTTTAATGGGATTTGCTGTGAAAAGAATAAAACAAAAGGAAACCGTCTTTTGTGTTTTGCCCCTGAATGGGTATGCCCATATTTCCAGTCCCTATCAGCAAAAACATTTGTACATGGAACCACAGAAATATTAAGGTTTTTTCTTGTAAGCTGAAGAGCCGTAGTTTCATTTATACATTTACAGTTCCTTGGTGTGAAGTGGGTAATGGAGTGGGCTGTTTAAGGTATAGTATGCAGTGCTCAGAGCACGTCTGTGTGCAAGGGTTTTCCTTCAAGAAGACTTGATGGTGATTGTACTGCATCTTAGCTGTCAAGCTATTTTTTTCTTGCTAGGTTTCATTTGTGTTTTTCTTCACCTTTTGGAGACCCCTTACCTCTCCCCTCTTAAATCTATGCTCACCACAGAGCAGACATAATCCCAGATTTTCAGTAAATCAACACTATATGCTCCCTACTGACTAAGAGAATTTGATACTGACAGATTGTTACACCTAAAAGAAAAATACTGCCATAGTTTCTCTAAAATGCTTTGCCTGCAACACTGAGCAAGGACGGATATGTGTGATATCCATTATGAATGTAACAATACAAGTAGCCTACCATAATACAACTATTTTTAATTTATATTTCATGATGAAGAGCATGGGTGCAGCCATGAATCACTGTCCTCTTCTTTTATCTCAATAAAACCACAGTGTCCATAATATTGCAGCCATACAGTTAACTCCTTTCATCAGCAGCACTGCAGATTTTAGTCTTGAGCAAAGCCATTGTTTAATCTACACATGTATAGAAACCACCCTGTAGAATAGCAACATTTTGCATTTATATGACACCCGACATCTGAGTATTGCTACGTGCTGGACAGATGTGTAATTAATGTTGTCTTTCAACCTCTGTGTTTGGTGGGTAAATTCTAGACTGGGAATGAAGTTATATTCAATCTTAGGATGTGATGCTGAGCATCAGTAATGTCTGTATGCTGTATAATTCTCCTGTGTACTCAATGAAAGGATTAAATGCGTTGCCCCTCCTCACCCTCAATTTTCCTAGATCCCTTAAAGGGCTACTACTGCCTACATAATCTTCATCCCTGAACTTAAATCCTTTGGATCCTCTGGGGCCCTTATTAACAGGATGTTTGCTATGCTCTGCCTTGAAATGGTCTTCAATCTCCTTGTTGTTTTGCAAAGACCATGCCTTGATTTCCGAACATCCTTCCCTTTCATCTGACCTTTATTAACCCAGATGGTTTGAAGAGAAGAGAGCTCTCCTTTTAGCAGTAAGATCTCCATTCAGTGAACTACATAAAGATAACATATGCAAAAGGAGATACTTGGGTCTGATGAACTCCATTCTGCTCAGACCAACCACAGGATAACCCCCTCCAGCCTGGTCACTTTTAAGGAGCAATGGTACCACCTTGACAAGCCTAGGCTGATCCTGAAAACCTTGAAGCATTGTTTCAACCCCTGGGCAGATTATTTCACCTGTGCAGTACAGAGATCTTTGTAATGCTGCCTGGTTATTTAGTCACTATGAATTTTCCCCTAGGAATAAGCATGGACTTGGTGGTGGCAGAGAGGTTGGAGGTTTTCCTTGCCAACAGTGGATAAATTCCTATCTGCCCTGGAGAAAGAGAAGTAGTGAAACATCAGTGTGCTAAAACACTGTCACAAGAAAGAAATCATATCCTCCTCTTTCCCCCTATTTCCCTCTGAAGCAAAGGAAGGTCTGTTTCAGTTCCCTGTCTGAGAGAATCTGACTTTGGGTGACCAGTTCAGCAGAAAAAAAAGGATGGGGCACTGGTAAGTTCCAAAGGAGAGACAAAGACTGCCCTGATACGGGTTCGCTAACTGAAATAATATACTGACTCTCCCAGAAGGATCAAGAGCTACCTGTGATGGAGAGAGGAGATCTCTGGATTCCAGGCCAGATCTGGTAACAGTTGTGGCATAGCCCAGGACTCAGCTAGGCTGGAGAGGGTCTGCTCCTTTCCAAATACCCAGAGAACTGGGAGTCCAAACACTGGAACTTGTCGGTAGAAAAAAAAAGAAAGACATTATTCAAAGAGCTGTATTTCAGAAGAGAACACAAGAATACTGGAATAGAACACAAACATTTTATCTGTCCAGTTGGTTAGAGATTATACAGACAAATTTATAGGTGTTAAATTGGACACTAGAGGGCTTCCATATTGTTCTGTGAATGAATGTATTGCAGAAGTAGTAATATTAAATGAAACAGAGGCAAAGCAGTGCTAAAATCCCCACATGTTCTATACTCCGTTCTATGTGTAGCTGGGCTAACAGACAAATTACAGCTGAAAATAAGAATTTTCTATGGTTTGGGTAGGATTCACCTCAGATTTTCCCACCAGCCAGTGACAACCCTATCAGCAGAGCAATGTAGTGTCATGGGACAGTATTTCTGAGCGTTGATTAAGGTTACTTAGGGCACTGGCCTAGGAAGGAAGAATAGCACCTACTGGTAGCCCAGCATTCCCGTGTACAGCACCTGGGGCAATTCCTTAAGGGCTTCTGTCCAAATACTAATCAGATCCAACCTCACTTATCTTATAAGATTTGACAAGGTTTCCTCAGAGCAAGATGCTGTGGCTACAGGCAGAAGTGCAGGGAGCATTGCTTACCACCCTTACCCAAATAGGAAGAGAGGGCTGCGAATAGTAGCACGAGAAAGAAGCAGAGAGTAAAGGGAGAGCCAATGCAGGGGAGAAAAGAAGAGGCTGAAGCTAAAAAGTGGTTTTGGAGTGAGGCTTATGTGCTGGTACAGAGGCTGAAAACATTCCCAGGCTCCTCTAAAAGATGTATTTGAAAAGACTGAATGAATTTCAGAGCAGAACCAATTCTTCTGTAACCACTGATTCTGGGATAGATTTACAGCATAAACCCACTGGGACAGATTCAATGTTGGAGTGAGTGAACGCAACTCTATTGAAGTTAATGGACTTGTGCCCACTTATTTCAAAGATGAATTTAGTCTATAGAGGAGGAAAACGGGATTTAATCTGCAAATCACCTGTTTTAGAGACTAAAAACATAATATGTAATGAAAAGACAAGAAAGAATTTTGGAGTATGCTTAAAATGCTTCATTCTCTGCTCATCCGAATAGCCTGCGTTCCCTGTGTTACTAATTACCCGAAACCTTTCTAGCACTGTGAAGAACAGTATTTAACATTCGTACTGTAGTAGCAGCCAAAGATCCTGCGAGGGTCCCATTACACTCGGTGCTCTACAAACAAAAAAGCATGCATAATCCCTGCTCCAAAGAACTTTCACTTCTTTTCTGTGGACATGGGTGCCAATTAGAGCTGCTCAAGTTCAGAGCTGGAGTCAAGATTTAACACTGTGGAACTGATACCTTGGGGGTAATAACTAGGAGACATATCTAGCTACAGCACAGTCAGTTTTAGGGAGATCAAGACTGGAATACTTGTACTCTGAGTATCCAAGTACAAGATTAAAATTGATTAATAGAATGAATAAAGGTCTGTTGTATCTGTGTTGTTGTAAATAAGGTAATAAATCAACAAGAGAGAACACTGATACAGGGATAAATAATTACTGTTTGTGTATAAAATCTTGCATTGTGGTCTGTAAGTATTCTGAGGGACTTGGATGAAAGCAACTATCATCAAAGTGTACTATTAAGGCTGTTACTAATCATATTAATAATACAAGTACTGTTGACTTGTAATTTGGGAGTATCATCTGCTGCATCCTGGCTTATGGATGATGTGCTCAGGTAATGAAGCAATGACAGGTGACCAGGAATTTTTTCTCTTGAAGGAACAATTTGTGAAGTGGTTAAAGGCACTGCTTGCAGAGACACAAAGTGGTGATGGTCGTGTACTTATTCTTCTATGTCTGTGTGCCAGTTCATAAGACAAGCTCACACAGAATCTATATAAACATTGAAACCAAGGAAAACCAAATTTGTTTATATATCGTAAAAGACTTCTTAAAAAAAAACCCCATGGGACCAACCGTAGAGTATTTGCCATACTGCTTTCTTTCACCACTCTGTCAGGAGATGGGTTTTCAAGCAGTTATCTTAAATAGGACAACTTTCAGCTGAATTATAGCACGTATGTGTAAGTGGGTAGCTCTATGCAGTGATTCCCCCTCACCCTTTCCTGCTGCTTCTCCTCCAAGGTGGCATTTCAGAAACATGCCAAGATAGGGCAGTCTCAGAGGGACTGTCAAAAAACAGCACAACCCAGAGCAGCCCTGAGGCTGTTCTGAATTGCACCAGGGGTAAAACCTGCCTCCAGCCAGCCTCAGGATTAGGGGTGTACATATAGTATGGCACAGGCCACTATCTCTGCACTCTGTGGTAAACTGACTGATGCTCAAGGGTGTCTGAGAGCAAACTCAGTAGAGCTAGTCTGGATTCATAGTGCTGTATCAGAAAGCAAAGCCAGGTCCATGACACTTCCCTTCTCCAGAAGAAAAGACCATCCATGTTCTGTCTTTCAGCTACCAAACCCTGATCTAGGAGAGACTTCATAGTTATTCCCAGGTGTGACCTGTATCCAGACTTTCCACGTAGAGAAGTAACTACCTGTCTGCAAATACACTGACCATGTCAGCCCATGTTAAGTCTCTCAGGGCAAGTTCAAGTAAGGAAAAGCATTGCATTTTTAAACAGGCATGTACTGTTTGAGGATGTATCCTTTGCTGTCCAGGACTAGGAAGGCTGTAAACACTGGTTAATTATCTCCAAGATGAAGGGCTTAATTGGGAATGTCATGAACTAAACTTTCTTCTCTTTGAAGAGCTGTCTACCTCACATGGTGTTCAGAGAAATATTAGACAGGAAAATCAGTTCTATTTTCATTGTTTTCTTTCTACTCCATAAAAATGCCAGCAGTCAGGGAAATGTTATCAAATATGTCTCCTACTTTTCCATCTCCATACCAAGTACTTCTATGATGACACCCAGACTCAGGCGAGAGAATGATGATGAAGGTCAAGTCTGGAGAAAGGAAAGTCTAAACAATAATGGATGATTTATAGCATACAGTGAATCTTATCTGGGCCACACTTTTGAAGGGCCCCATTTCTCAACTCTTCTAATTCTTGAATTAATTAAGTTCTCATAGCCATTATTTTGTTCCTCTTTTGCAATGCAGCTTGAGACACAGAGGTGACAGGCTGACTAATGCACTTCAGAGAAGTGATTCTTCTTGCACGGTGTGAAAGAGCTTTCAACAGAGCTTTGTCTCTGCAGCAACAGGACAGAGATACTCCTCACTGTGTCTTCTTTGGCCTTGCTCTTCTTATTTGGACCTCTTCCACACCGTCTTTAATGGCCACTACCTGGATTTCATTTAGGTAGCCTATTGAATAGGAAGTCTTTCCTCCAAGCATTCTCACCTAAAGGGGATTAAGACCTTCCTACAACCCACAGGGATTTGTGGTTATATGGGGTGACAGACTCTTTCCAAAGAGGAGAGTACCTAAGGGAAAAGTCACACTTATTCTCTATGACATTACCATTGCTTGCATGTACATCATCTATCTTCCTGCACGGACATTGAGATTCTGTTGTTTCAAGTGCAATACAATCACAGAGCTTGTCAGAGGAACCAGGCAGTTATCTCCTTACAGTCTGATCTTCCACATTTTGTCCACAGAACCTTTGATCCTACAAAGTACTCCCTGAAGAGCATCCTTGGTGTGTCTCCTGCATGAGTAGCCTTCTGAGCTCTTTCTAGGCTGCAGTCTGAAAACCATAAGCTCAAGGACAGAAAAGTGCCTACCAGACTCCTGTGGCTCTGTGAGAAAAAAGAAATTAAAAATAATAATAAATTGTTAAGGGTAATATAGAATTAATTCTGCAATAAATCTATATGCAATCTGTCCTTTGCACTCCTGTGTGTTTACTTATATTTATAAGATTTGTTTTATGAATGATTTGCCATTAATGGAGAAAAGAGAGATTAAGAAACAAAAGCTGTAGCTTCAATCCATCATTAGGGAATTAATCAATTGGCAGCCTGTGCAGACAGCTATTTAGATCTGTGGCCTGAACAGCTTAATTGGGAGAAACATTTTAAAAGGGCTAGAATGATGTTCAAAGTAGCATAAATTAGCCCATTTTGGACCCATCACATGGCCTAATTTAACAACTTCTATACCTCAGAGTTTGGCAAGTTATCACAACTCTTGAGCTTCTTAGCAGCTTCCTATTCTCATATGGCTGTAAAGTATATTTCTATTTGAAAATAATTAACTAAAAATACTCCAGCTAGTCAATAAAAGGAAAGGCAAAAACACCTGTAAAATACTGTCTGTCCTTGACTGTGTTTTTCTCTCTCTGTCCAGATGTAAGTGTTTGTAGTCATTGCTGCAAGAGAGGATAGAAGCAGGTCAAGGCCACCTTCACCATGACTCCCAAATCCCCCTTAGGGCTGATGGGACTGTGATGCTCTTTACACTCCCGCCCTCACCAGTGGAATGTGACCGGTTCATATGCTCAGGATTTCCTACTTTTAATGTTGTTTTGTGAAGTGTTTTAGCCTCTGAGATGCATTAAATGTGGTGTTTAAGTGGAAAACCCCAACATAATCTTTTACTAGGAACAAGTGAAAATTCCTATGTGCAAGTTTCCTGAAAGTTCAGCATATTTTGGGATCTGGATCTTGAACTGGCTTTTAATTCGGCAAAAATCCTATTTACAATTGGCAAAATCAAATCCCCATGAACTCCCTAACCCACTTGCGTGCTTGAAATCTGGGACTGGTCCCAGTGGTGAATTTCTCAGTCTCACCATGTTGCTGCCACCAGTGCAATCAATGCCCATGTGTTCTGCTCTTCTTGCCATTGAGGCTGCGCAGTTCTAGCTTATACAGTTACTTCTGGTTACCTCATGTGGGGTCGGAGAGATGCTGCCTGGGGACTTTCAAACAAAACCATTTAGCTTTAAGGTTCTAAATGTTTCAGCATCTTTGCCAGGCAACACCCTGACAACACAGCTAAACCAAACTAACCTTATACATATATTGTACATGACGTTTGTTTTGGAGCAAACTTGTTGCCTTGCATTCCAGGCCTCCAGAGGCATCATGCCATCCTCTTTATTCATCAGGAGTATGCCCAAATCCCAGAGTTGGCTAATGTGCAGCCTATCCACATGCTTTCCATCTCTGAAGGAAAATGCAGAATACAGCATCCAGACACAGTCACAGGCACAGTTGTTATTCAGGCGGGTTTCAAAAATGCTTGCTGACAGCATCATTGATAACTGTATACCCTTCAAGGTATGGTAGAGATGGAATGGTACTTGTGCAATTCTTGGCCTGGATCTTCTCCTGGTGGGTCAATAAAATTCAGTATTTGGGATTTTAGGAGTCAGAATGATTGCATATTCTATCCAAGCAGTGATCAAATGTTTGATTGTTGAGCACACAGCTCTGATCTCAGGTTCTCTGGAGATATCCCTGAGTTGTTCTCATTTATTCTGAGGTTTCAGAGGTATAAATGAGATCAGGATCTGGTTATGTTTTTCTACTGATATGACCTTTGCTAGATTGATATACCTGAGGTACAAGCAGTTGGTATCTATTAAGAGGGGATTTTACTCACAAATAGTTACAAGTTTATAGTTGTGACAGGATTTGGTTTAGAGAATCTCTTCCACAGAACTCTGGGATCCACAGATTATATATTTTGATAATTAAATCCACACCCAAGGCAGGCTGCAATTTGGGATGTATCACTCTTTATATCTTATTCTTTATTCCACTGGCTCTATGTTTAAAAGTAGATAACAGAAAAAACATTTTCTCTTGAAAACATGGTAGCAGGAACAAAGCTATAGCAGCACCAATGTTGTGGTAACAACTAAAGGTACAAGAGAAAGTTTTTGCTTCAGAAGATGATGCCACAAAAAGATAAAGACTCAGAGAAAAACATTCCGTGATTTTGTCTCACAAACCACCAGAATGACAGTAAAATGCAGCCGCTATCTGGGAGAAGGTATAATGAAGATATGGATAATGCAAGATGAAGAATTGCCATGCATTACTTAGACATAATCTCAAGCCAACTTCAAACCACTCAGTAAATTAGACAGAGAGGGACTTGGAACAATTATTTATGCCATAAGATATGTGACCATAGTGTAAGTGCTTCAGCTCAACAGCAGTTCAAACACTGGCTGTTGCTAAACATCTTCAAAGGACAAAGGCAGGAGTCCAAGAAGACCACTTAATTATCTCCAGCTCCCTAAGAGGGAAGGACAAGAGCATCTGTATCATTATGCATCTTCTACAGCAAAACCATCTTCCTCAGCATTTGGCACCTTCTGCCCTTGTCAGAGTAGACCCATTTTTCTGGGATATATTCCCCTTGCTTCTGCAAAGACAGAAGCAAAATCCCTCTGATGGGCATGGCATCCATTAGTCCAGGAGAACTTTTTCCTTAGCTGCATTTCTGCCTATCCCAACAGTATCAGCTGGCATGGGAAGTCTAGTCTACAAGTTCAAGTTTCCATACAAACTAAGAAGTGATGGGTTTGCTGTGCAGTGAATTATTTCATAATAAATAAATAATGCAGATGGGTCAGGACAGGGAGCAGAAGATTAATCTCTTCATTCTTCCTTCAACCCAGTATATAACACTACGTGTTTTGCGACCTACAAAGCTCTCTCCTTTCTGAGTCTTAAATACAGTGCCAGATACTCAAAAAGGTAGCCTTTCAAATTTTGCACACTGAACATATTCAGGATATAAAGGAATGGGAAAAGAAAGAGAAAAGAATTAAAAGAAAAATAAACATGACATGATCTGACAACCTATGCAGTTCAAGCCCATGCTCCTTCCTATACCTCATAGAACTACACTGATCAATGTATACATTTCAAAATCCACTGTTTTTCAGAGCATTTTGTGTTTTAGTTACAGAAAACTCAGGAAATAAAAGCAAAATGGAGAAGCTGGAGAAGAGCTGATGGAAAAGAAGCAGACTTTCATGGCATAGGTGTTTTTATCACTTTTAGCTAACCTGTTACTTTTCCCTGTTCCTGGTATGTATGAACACATGAACTGAAGTGTGCAAGATTAACAGAATGTCAGCCAACATCAGCAATTGACCCTACTCAAGAGCTTACTGAACACACCAGAGGAGAACCAAAGTCACATGAAAGAACTCACACCTACATACTGCTCCACACTCCCTATCTGTAAGAAAACAGCAAGAATTTTCCTAATTCGTTTTGCAGACTAGGTACAATGCATGTTTTGTGCATGTTTTCCCAGCAAACAGTTACTTCCACAGTAACTGAATATGAACTGATCTTTGTTTGAAAGATCCGGTTGGACAGCTGGGCAGTATCCAATAAGATGAAATTCAATAAGTCTAATTGCCGAGTCCTGCATTTTGGCCGCAAAACCCCCCTGCAACATTACAAGCTGGAGGCAGAATGGCTGGACAGTGCCCAGGTGGAAAGGGACCTGGAGGTACTGATAGACAGCTCAACATGAGCCAGCAGTGTGCTCTGGTAGCCAAGAAGGCCAACGGCATCCT
Source organism: Serilophus lunatus (assembly GCA_013399895.1). Taxonomy (NCBI): domain Eukaryota; kingdom Metazoa; phylum Chordata; class Aves; order Passeriformes; family Eurylaimidae; genus Serilophus; species Serilophus lunatus. The sequence goes on along the minus strand of VXBA01004386.1, from coordinate 162,478 downwards.
GGCCTGCATTAGGAACGGTGTGGCCAGCAGGAGCAGGGAGGTTATTCTGCCTCTGTACTCAGCACTGGTGAGACTGCACCTGGAGTACTGTGTCCAGTTCTGGGTCCCTCAGTTTAGGAAGGACATGGAGATGATTGAGCGTGTCCAGAGGAGAGCAACGAGGCTGGTGGGAGGCTTGGAGCACAAGCCCTATGAGGAACGATTGAGGGAGTTAGAGTTGTTGAGCCTGGAGAAAAGGAGGCTCAGAGGTGACCTTATCACTCTCTACAACTTCCTGAAAGGAGGTTGTAGTCAGGTGGGGGTTGGTCTCTTCCACCGGGCAGCAACTGATAGAACGAGAGGACACAGTCTCAAGCTGCGTCAAGGGAGGTACAGGTTAGATATTAGGAAGAAGTTTTTACAGAAAGAGTAATAAAGTTTTGAAATAGACTGCCCGGGGTGGTGGTGGAGTCGCCATCCCTGGATGTGTTTAAAAAAAGGCTGGATGTGGCACTTGGTGACATAGTCTAGTCTAGTTGATGTTTTAGGGCAAGGGTTGGACTAGATGATCTTGGAGGTCTCTTCCAACCTAGTGATTCTGTGATGTCTATTTACATTTGTGAACTGGCCCTCTTAAAGTAAGAACGTTTTGCTTCTAAACATTGTTACTTAAGGAAAACCTGTTATAGTAATGGAGTTCATTGCTCAGTTTTGAATGGACTATATTTTTGTCGCTGTTCTTGTTTCCCATCTTCTTATGGCACCACTGCAGATATCTAGTTCTTTGAATAATATTTTTGTCTCCTCTTAAAATGAGTTTCCACACTTACCTAATTTTGTATGGCATGAGCAAGAAGCATCTAAGGCTTGGAGCAGTACATCATTTGTAATACTCCTGCTAATTGAAGAAATGTGGGCCAAATCTAAATAGTATGTCAACTTCAGCAGTTTCAGGAAAATGATATGTCAGATATCATTACACTCACAGGATATAGTAGAAGGAAATAGGCAGTAATCAATACACTATATCATTGAGTTGGAGTTGACTTCTACCTGGCAACGAACCATTAGTCAGTGTAGACATACCAGCTCAGAAATGCTCTGAAAGCCAATTATCTTTGCATAGAAGCTAGGATAATCCACAAGTAATACAAGAACATAGTTAGGTTTTATTCGGATTGTCTTTTTCATTTAATTACTTCTGAGCTGAGAGGGTTTTGCAACCTTGTTTTCCAAACTGAAATGAGAAGAGTAGTGCGGGTTGACATCAGTCAGTGTTCAAGATTTTATCAAATAAATACAGGTTCATAACCTCTCTATCCCAAGCTGTATTTCTGCTCCACCACAGCAGCCACTAAATTATTCCCAGCTAAACTCCCTTTCACCATGAATCATTTTACTAATGAGGCATGCCTACTCACAAATCCCAAAACCAGGCCCCCCTGCTGTGGAGAGCTAACACCCCATCAGCTCTCATACCCCATGTCTACCACTGTATAATCTGTGCTGTGTGCCATGCATATTATGTGTATGCAGCCACCCTTCATCACAGCTAATGCTACCAGGTTTTGGTTTGATTGGCTTAGATGGGTGAAGCAAAGCAGCAGCTGGGAGGAGTTATTTGATTAATAATAAATAGATACAAAGATTTATGATTAACATGGAACATCTTAATGATTTACCATAGCAATGAAACCAATAGGCTGATATTCCAATCCGATTTCTACAAATTTGTATAATCCTCAGGGTAAAACAATTTAATGTGCTGTCTCTTTTATAGTTACAAAAGGCCTTTCATATGATCAATTATACATAAGAGTATAATAAATGTAACTTTCTTCATACTAATCACATCTAACTTAAATTCTCTTGTCGGTCTTTGGAGTGTATGTAGCATTCCCCATAAAGTTTTTAGTCTCAGCTCTTAGCAAAAGTTAATATACCCAGAACTTCCAAATAAATCATCAGTACAAGGGTCTTCACACTAGCAAAACTGTTCAGACAATGCAGTTTATTAGCAAAGCATTCCCTCCTTCCAGTCAAGCCCCTTGCTTAAGACAGGAAACTTGCTGCTTCATGTGAGGGGGTTGTCTGTAGGTTATGGTGCTGGATCTTTAAAGCTTTGATAACAATATTGTGTCACTGTGACAACTCAAGGCAATGCAAGGGTAGTGTAAAGATAGCATAATAGTAATATTTTGCCTAGTAGACAGATCACAACTAGGAAATGGAACTGCATGAATACGTGCAGACAAAGAGTCTCGAAAACCATAGGGTTTATTAAAAGTTTCAAGACAGAATTACCATTTAATGTAATTCTGGTTTCTGATTTCTGTAGAATTGCAATTCATAAAAAGAAAGCTGCATGAAGTCTTTCCATCTGAAAGCGAAAGAAAAAGGCAGAAACAGAGAGAGGCTGTACACTCTGTATGCACTTTGAAAAATAATCTTGAAGTTACATACTGAGGACTATGTTGAAGATGACAGTAGACATGAAGAGCAATAGAAAGGGACTGTAGAAAAAAATCTCCCTACTGTGTTCTAGTTACCTGTTTTGGCACGTACAGTGTACTTCAGGATTCATAGCCACAGTATGAAATGAGTGTTCATTCATGATCAGACATCCACAGAATACTCCATGGATGAAGAGTTAGTTGAAAAGCAGTTGAGACTGCCTGAGCATGTGTAAAGGAGTAAAAAAATGTTGTATATTTGAAGGCTGGAAAGAGAAGACTTGGCATATGTTCCTGTAGTGAGAAAGGGAACTCTATAAAAAAACCACTTCTTATGCGGGACTAGAGAACCTCAAAATTTTGCCTAAGACTTTGGGATCTTCCTTGAATCCTGTTTCTGCAAATGTCTCGTTAGACTTTTGGTATGACAGAGAATAACTTTTGTTCTGTGAAATGCTTTTTCATTTCCTGGGATTGGTAAATGAGAAAGAGGTAATAGGTGTAATAGAGATCCTTCATGACTTTGGGATGTGTGTGCAAAAATACATACAGCAGAAGTGTGTCCATGCCTGTGATGCAGTTAATAACTTTGAAAAAATAATGCAACTTAAATCCAAATCCATTTGGAGTTCATTTTTCTTCCCTCTCTCTCTTGTTTGAAAGCTGCCAGATTTAAGTTGTCCCTTTTAATCACATGTGCCATAACTTTATGTTTTCCAAGGGAAAGTTCCACTACCACCATATTCACCAGAATACAGGATCTGGCACTTTAAGAATCCTCATCCTCAGTGATAAAGATTCTTAAAAAAATCAAAGTTATTGAGTAGCATAAATAACATTGAGTTAATTGCCTATCATACGGTTTTGTAGTATCTGCATGCACTGTCATTGGTGTACTGTTGTGAGTTGACCTGGCTTTTGAAAATATTGCCCTTAAAGTCTGGCACATTTTTAGAACCAGGCTGTCAGTGAAGGAAAAATGAACTGGAACATCATAATCTGCTTCAACCATAGTAAAGAGAGAGACATCTGGTAGGCCATTTGGCAGTCAGCCAACAATGAAGACTTGAATTAAAATGATGAACATGTTCTCAGGAGTATGTCTCTGAACTGAAGAAGTTATAAGTCTCAGCTGCTTCTTGAAAGTTGTCTGTAAGTGGTGGCAGTGGGCCCTTCATCCTCGTGGTGTACCATGTGTTTTCTGGTGTTGCATTGGCCTTAAAATCACCATCTTAAATACACCCTTAGAGGGTCAGAAATGAAACAAAAAGTGAGTTAGAAGGACAAGAATGAAACAGTTTCATACTTCCTAAGAGCTGTGTAGAAGCCAGGCCAACCTCCTCTATCTAATGGAATTGATCTCACTTCCCAGGAAGGCTGGAAAAGCACCCTAAGGTCCTCCACAGCTGGTCTTACAGGTGTCCTAGATAAGACTATGATTTTCCTGGGATATAAAAGTGTTCTGAAATTTCTGATTATAAAACCCAGAACAGCCTATTTTACCTCCCAACGCAAATCACCAGCTCCTACTGTCTTGGGTGTCTAACAAAAGGACAGGAATTGTGCTGGCCATCACTTCCCTGAAGAATCGCTAAAATAGAAATCAATGCCCCAGCTGCAAGCCCTTTCAGGAACAAAGCAGAGAGGAAGTAAAGCTATATCAGGTGACAATAGAGTGTAGCAGATTTCTGTTATTTTGGTTTCAAAGCAAATTCCTAGCTGTGATTTGGCTTATGGTCAGCAAGTGAATGAAATTCCAACAGTGATGGCATCCAGATCTGGATGCTACTAACCCAGCCCAGTTCTAACAAAATGTGCTGCTACAGTAGATTCTCATTAGCCCATCTGCAGTGGGTAAAAAGAAAAGGAAAAAGAAAAAGAAGAAAAAGAAAAGAAAGAAAAAGGAAAAAAAAATAAAAAGAATGAAAAAAGAAAAGTAAAAAGAAAAGGAAAAAGAAAAAGAAGAAAAAGAAAAGAAAGAAAAGGGAAAAAAAAATAAAAAGAATGAAAAAAGAAAAAGAAAAGAAAAAGAAAAAGAAAAAGAAAAAGAAAAAGAAAAAGAACTGGAATGGAATGCATGCTCTAACCCAATTTTGGAATTTAAAAAAGCAGTGGATATCCATTAGATGTGCTGTATTTAAACGAGGGGTTGGACACAGGAAAATGTGTCACCTAATGAGGCAGCACAGAAGTTCCTACATAAGACCATTTAAATTTGTAATGGTAATTGCTTTATGGCATTGTGAGGTCATTACAGTTTGGGATTAAGATGGCCAAATTGTTGCAGGGAAGATCTTTAGAGACCCTCTTACAAAGCCATTACAAGGCACATACAACGTGATTTCAAAGCATGACTTGGAGAAGGCCTCACTACAGTGCTCTTATGGTAAAATTACAGTGTGAGACTACAATAGGAAATAAGATTGCAGTGCAAGTCTGTGGAGATTAGACTCAATTATGATGTCAAAACAAGCTGAAATAATGTCAATGAAAGTTATACTGCTAAGGTTGAAACTTAAACCTAGGAAAGCAAGGAGATTCTGCATTAAACCTGCCACATTACCTTTAAGTCACACATTTGTGCTAAGGTGTTGTAACAGGTAGAGACCTCTGTTAAATTGTCTCTCAGCTCTAAGTATAGTTACATACTGCAGATGATCTCTGTACAAAATTGTAGTTTCGCTGCACAAGTATTTAAGTAATTAACCTGAAGGGTTTAACCTATAACTGAAGATTCTACAAAATTCAGAGTTGTAGGGAGAACTCCATGTTAACAGTTGATATCACACTGGGTGTGTTGTGTCCAGATTTTCTAGATGAAAAGGGCCTGATCCCTTGCAAAAATTAAATTGAACCATTTAAATTGAACCACTAGAGTCTGAGATTAAATAGATGTTTACAATGTTCTTGGGCGTATTTTCTAAATAAGAATACTCAGAGCAGTCCAAGTCGTGTAAAAATATACTAGGGGATGCTCCTTCTCATGACAGCTTACAGCCTGGCTTGAAATAGGAGGTAAAGAGTACAAAGAACATTGATTCTTGCAATGTATTTTGTAAGAAAGGACTCTCACTGAGAGAAATGTAGGCACGTACAGTGGCCTGCCTGGGTGCAGTGAACTTTAAGTAGGATGTTGGACCAAAGAAAATATCTTAAAATTCCATGTTGGTTAGCTCAAGGAAAGCGCCCAACAGCCATACAAACTCTCCACTTCAGTTTTGCTCCTTTTGATTATTGCAGCTATGGAAATGTAAATGATGAGGAGCTGAAGATGTAGCTGTTATAAACTGGCTGACCTCCAGTGACTTCAGAGGGGTTGCATCCATTTTTGTCATCTATGGACCTGGCCCATAAAACCTGCATATGGTTTTCTAGAAAGTGTATCAGCTGACAGAGAGCTGATAGTCTGCATGTTGACTTTTATTCCCAAACTTAGTACAGCTGTGTGAAACACCCTGGACCAACTTCGCAGGGCTCCCACAGACAGTTTATTTCTTCAGTTTTGTTTGTCTTGTGTTTGGTAACATCTGAGGCCTGTTCTGAGGTCTAGCCTCAAGCTAATGCAAACCCTAGCCCAGCTCCTTTCATATTAGCTCATTTTGTAATCCAAAGTTTCATTCAATGTCCATACATCTGTCCAAATCATAACAAAAGAACCCCAGATTCACTGAAGCCTCCATAAGCCTTGGATGAGCTTGTCCCAGGTTCAAGGGATGCTAAATTAACTTTGTTGGTTTCTGCTGAAGGATTTTCTTGCAGTATGTATCCACTGTATCGGTTTCTCTAAGACAGGTTCTTTCTGTTGTTTTATATTGGTGCCATCCAGTGTGCTTATTATATGAGCATCACCATGTGCATATTGGTATCATTAATTAATATGAAGAGTCACTCCTTAGAAATATACGATAGTGCCTCTCCAACTCATCTGCCAAGAGGGTAATATAAATGAAGTAAAACACCATAACACACCATATTTACCCCTGAGTTGTAATCATCTTTATTAATTCCTTGCCGTAGCAATGCCTACTGCAGGAAGTGCCATCCTGCAGTGTCCTGATTAGCTCCTCAGAGGTAAAATAGGTCCACATTTCTACAGGATACCACATGCAGCAACAGGCATTCAGGATCTTTGGGGGGAAACTCTGAATTTTGACAGTTCAGGTCATAAGTACAGTCTGTGGCCCTAATTAAGGACAGGTTACAGTAAGTATGGATGCATGTGCTGGGAAGAAGGTCTGGAGATGGCTGTTAGCAACTAAGGACCAAAAGGAGCTGCTCATGACAGAAAATCATCAAGGCCCCAACTAACAAAGTGAGCCCTGGAACAAACACCCACTCAGCACCTCAAAATACTTCTGGAAACTGTCTGGGCCTTGTTTGTATTCTCAGTAAAAGCACACATCATTCTAAAGAACAAAATAAGGATGCGGTGAAAGGGAGAGAAAGACATACAGCTTGGAGAGAGAAGCAAAGGACGTAAGAAAGGGTAGAGAAAGCAAAAGAAACTTCAAGAGGCAGAAGGAGGACACTTAGATAATGCAGGGAGGGGCTCAAGAAAAACTCAGTAGGCTGTGAGGTGTCAGAAACACTGCAGTAAGGGGAAATGGAAGACTAAGAAACAGTAGGAGAGAACAAGACAGGAGGAAACAAAGATCAAGTGGGGGAGAGAAAGTAGAAGCAATATGGTGAAAATGTTCTCTTTTCAGAAGTAAACTCAAAGACTTTCCCAAGCTAACAAAAGGGGTACTAGTGCTGGTTTTCAATAGACTTCTGCAAATTAGAATTACTGGGAAGTACCAAGCACTTCCAAAGACCATTTAATTGCTTATCACTGGTTTAAAGTGGTGGGCATTTCTTGATATGTTCTCACAGCTCTGTCATTCCATGGTCAGATTGGAGGAGCTTGAGCTACTGAACACATCTGGCTGTGCAAAGGCAGCCTGACTGCAACAAAACCAATCACTGTATAACTAAATATAACTATTTCTGCTAGATTAATTTGCCAACAACTGGAAAGATATTGCTTAAGCAGATGTCATAAACAATGCAGATCTTACAATATGATTTTACAGTACTGCCAAGACCCATCCACTTGGCTCAATAGAAAGTCAAGTTTACATGTGGACCTCAAAATTAATGATCTGTCTAAACAAAAAGAAAGGTTTAGTCATTCACTGTTTTTGGGCTGCACAGAGGGACTATACCAAAGAGCCACAGTACGTAGATCAGCAAGGCTTAGTTCTTCCATCCTGATTTTGGCACATTCCCCAAAGCCATGGCCAAAACAGTCTAAAATTCACACTGACCTGAGCTGATAGCTTGGTCAGACAAAGCTCAGATTGAGTTGAGAAAGCTACATGCATATTTATGCTTCTATATACTTATACCAAATCTGCACATGTTTGTACCCTTGGCAGCGTCAGGGAATATTTAATGTTCATTGAAAAACCTGAACTATGACCTTTAGTGTCTATAATCACTTCTCTGAAAAACTGGCTTTTACTTGATTGACTTACAGGTAGTCAAATGGACAACTTTCTTACCCATTTGAGAGGATGGTCAGGTGAGGTAGTGATTGAAAATTCACTTTTCCATACACTCAAAGACCTTGATGACTACCAGGTCATTAATGAGAGTTATGTCAGGGACCCTGCTTTACACATGGCCACTGTTGTGAGCAAGCGTTACTCTCAGTGACATGCAGTGTTCAACTCACTCTCTCTTCTGGTACAGAAATATCAGGTTCCCTTGCACACAGGATAAACTGCCATGGGCCCTGTACTAAAACCTGTAGAAACCACACGGCAAGATGGACAGTTGGTAATAGAGGAGATGTCCTGACAACCCATGCACGTTGACAGCAAGGCCCTTCCTGTGGTAGGTGGTAGGGCAGGTGATGGAGGAGAGGCATGCGGAATTACAGTACAAGGAGAAGCCGCATTAGTAATAGGCAGGCAGGAGCATGTAAGTCCCAATGCACCACTTTGAGATTCATTCTTACATGTCTTCTATCATTTTACTTAAGATACCATTAATGTGGAATAAAATATATCTCCAAAGTGAAGAATTGCTTCTGAAACAATACCACTGTTAATGTTTCTGTTATTGATCTGCACCCAGCCATTGTGTATACATCTATGGAGTTGCTCGCTGTTTCAGTTTCTGCAGACTGCATCTGCTCTTGGCAAGTTATGAACTCACACGCTTTAAGCAGCACTAATTTGAAGTGAATGCCTTATAAATAATCCACGTAAACAATCTTTGGTATTAATACACATTTAGTGATACTAAACCCAAGAAGACAAAGTTCACAGGGGTTCAAGAAGAAGACCTAGATCATTTGTGGCCTTTAAATCCCCTGAGGGCCTTAACAGTAGAGAGAAGCAGAGAGACCATGTTCTTCATGCCACCTCCAATTACGTTTCCTTCTCTGTTTACTTTTCTCTCCCTCCTTCCCCCAGTAAAAATATTCACTCTGATTTTACATGGGGGGAGTAGAAAATGAAGGAACCTTTAGAAAAGTCTTCATCTGTTCTGGAGGCTGGATTGGGCTGGATAACTGGAGGCAGTTAAAATAAATATGAATTTAGGCTGATGCATTTAATCAGAAAGTATGGCTTAGGTTATAATCACATTGCTCAGGCACATAATTAATGAGTCTAAAAAATACAGGTGTACAGTACTGACTGAAAGACCTCTGTGGAGTACAAAGAGCACGGTGATTCTTGAATTTGAGGGCTCAAGTGTTCTGTGTTTTCATTTGAACAGCTGTGTAAAGTGTTTGCAATGCAATTAGTCCTCCTTCCACTTCCAAACTGACTAACTTTTGGGTTTCACTATAAATTCAAAAGTTTAGGACCTTGCTTACCAAACAGGTCATAAGCTTTTGATAAAGTGTCAGTTAGGTTATGGTTTTGCATTAAAATGCTGATTTTGGAGAGTTCGGATGCAAAATCGCGTCATAAATGTGAGTAAATATATACGTGTATATGTGTAGATATTTGTGTGCATATACATACGCATGTATATATACATATTTTATCTCATCTGAGGGTGGAGAATTTGGGTTCATTTGAGCACGAAGCTCAGAGCAGAATATGGGACACACAGTCCCACATGAATTTAAACAGAAGTCAATTGTTGTCAAATAAAGCTTCTTATTTGCACACACCTCTGCTAGTTTGGTTCCTTCTGCCTGTCCTTGGCAAAACTAGAAATGCTTCTTGTATTTGTAGAGTAAAGGAGTGTTATCCACTTTCAGAGAGCATATCCCATTGTACTCAGTGGCACTTCTGCTGTTGACCTCAATGATAGAGCTGAGAGAATTTGCAATGAATAATTAATCTGATGAACTTAGCCTACTTTTCTGCCTGCGGAATATCTGAGGGCAGATTGCACTGTCTTCAAACATATTTATTTGAAATTATTTAACACACTTCTTTAGACTCTGAATTTGTCAAGACTGGTTCTCTGGGAGTATTGGTACTGAGTAGTATTCTTGCAGTCTTTGTTCCACACGTGAGTGCTGTAAGAGCAGCCCATCACAGATGGAGGCATTAGGGATGTGAGGTACTACTCGGATAGTGCATGGTCCTGTGCAAATTATGCTCAGTCAAGCAAAGTGCAACTCGTTGGGTTTGTTGGTTGACTGCATTTTCAGAAATTTCACAGAAAATTAAGTTATATTTTTTCTGAACTTCAAAGTGCAGACATGTCAAACTTTCCAGGCAGATATTTAGAGGCTGGAGTCAAACTTCAGACTCATCTGGAGGGACTCTTCTTTAACCTGTCCTCATTGCTTCTCTCTCTCTCTTTCTCTGTTTTCCATTTTCCTTTACAGACACTGAAAATTACTTTTACTCAATATACCTCTGTTTTATCTCTCATTACTCCCTGTCAACTTCTTTTCCTTTCAGTCCTTTTTTACAATTATTATTATTATTAATAGGCTTAGTTGCTGTACAACTGAGTGCTCATGCTGTCCTTAGCACAGATTTGGTTGACTCCTACCTTTACTGTACCCTCTTCATCCCCATGGGTCACAACCCCCTTGCTTGCTCTCTTCTCTGTTCCTTGTGATATATACATGTACACATGTTTGAAAGCTGTTATATAGGGGATAAAAATGTCTGAGAAATGTTTCTCCCCTAATGTTGTTGAAGAGTTTTGAGCCTGTACCTGGTACCAGCATGGGAGATATGTGAGTCCTGGTTCTAGGAGAGGTTTTCAGTGAAGAGGTGGCACCTATTTACATGCTAGAGGTAATGTCCCAGTAACATCTTCTGCCTTGCCTTTTCAATGGTTACTGGCACTTAAATTACCCTATTGGAGAGAGACCATTTACAGGGGCACGTAGTGACAGGAAAAGGGGTAACACCTTCAAACTGAAAGACAGTAGGTTAGGAAGAAATTGTTTACTGTGAGGGTGGTAAGGCACTGGGACTAGTTGTCAGAGAAGTTATGGGTGCCCTATCCCTGGAAATATTTGAGGCCAGGTTGGATGGAGCTCTGAGTATCTTGGTCTAGTGAAAGATGTCCCTTCCCATGGCAAGGTGGTTGGAACTAAATAATCTTCAAAATCCCTTCCAACTCAAGCCATTTTGTCATTCATTCTAGGAAGTGAGACAGCCAGAGGTTTGCAAGTGGGTTTAGTGGAAACAGTAGCCAAGTATAGAGGTATTGCTCAATGATGTTCCAGTTCTCTGATTCCCCTCCATTCTCATGTCTTGATAATATTCATTACAGCTCTTAGTGATAAGAGAGAGAAAGAATGTGGCTGCACATTTATCACCCTAATCTGCAGTAAAGCTTGAAGGAGAAGGAAAGCACCCAGGTTTTGTGGTGACTGAAGGTATACAGACCTGAACGTGGCTTGTGTACATATGCAGATGGGTATGGGTGTCAAACACCTGGCCCTGATGGCAAAGTCACCTGTTTTACTGACATATTTGTGCTCTTTTGTGTAGAACTGGGAATTCACAGCTCTTCAGATATGCACCATTTGAAATATCAAGCGCATCTCCATAGTGCTGGATTCTCTTGCACACAACTATTCAAATCTCATTCTCAAAAGATGTATATGCCATGGAGACCTTGGAACTGCAAGCTAGTTGTGCTGTTTTGCTGCTCCGACTTTGACAAATTAAAAAACTAAAACTTCATCCAAGGCAATTTCATCAGCTCCATCCCTCCATCAACATTTGCAATATCAGTAAAACAAACATGGTGCAAACTCGCCTGCGTGTGACTGCCCAAAGAAATAGTCTCTGATGATCAAACTGGTACAACATGAGATCTCAATCCCTTTTTGCCTAAGATCCATGGCAAGTGGGGGAATTGCATGATACAGGACTTTAAGATGATAATAAGACTTTAAGATGTACAAATACGTAAGATTGCTTGGAATTATACACTTAGCATATTTGAATGAGAGAGTTCTGAGAGAATCAAGGAACATTTCAGAGAGATTACAGGGAACACAAGGGAAATTTTTACTTAAAAATTGTATATATAGAGCTGATTTTAGACACCTGCAGAATAACTATTAAAAATTAAATTACTAAGCCTAAACTAACTAAAATGTCCTAATTCCCCTACCTGTGCCAAACCGCGATCAGCCAGTCAAGTTCCCATGGGTATGCAGCCTTCCAGAAGGGGATGGTATTTTTGAAGCACAGTAGTAATTATTCAGGTCTCTACATTTAATGATATCTATGTCTGGCCTAGCACTTTGGCTGTGCAGTGCTACACCAGAGAGTGTATTTCAATCTCCAGACCCAATCTCTCATTCCCCAAGTTTGCAAATCCAGTCCTGCAGCAAGGAAGAATATGCTCAAATGTGGGACAAACTTCTGGAGGAAGTGCTGTCAAGATACATTCCATTCCTTCCACATTTCCTTGGGCCTATGTCCTCTTCAAAAAAACCACTCCGAATTTGGATTTAAGCCCTGTATGTGTCTCCTGCTCATCTTGCAAACACGTGTTACTAGGCCATAAGGAAATACCTTATTCTCCCCTGTCTGGAGTGAACCATTGTCATTTTCAGTTGCTATTTGCTCAGAAAACAGTGGCTTCTGGATAACAAGGGCTGACGTGACCCAGTCTGCAAATACTGTGTTGTGGCAGCCTGAAAGATAATGTGTGTTGCCGCTGAATTCACAAAGGAGAAAAACTTTGAAACATTTTAAAAATGCAGGTGCACAAATTACTCATGCCAGGAGCAGCAGTGGCATTTTGTAATAAAATCTTGTGTTTATTCTCCACTGTTGAATACACATACCTTACAGTTCCCAAGAGAGCATCGTCCTGTGCTATCCAATGAACAATTTACAGATGGATTAAATACATGTGTAAAATGAAATAAAATTTGCAGATTTATAACGGGCATAGGTTATCCTTGCAGTCGGCAAAAATCTCTCATTCATATGAATGGAAATTGCACATTTTAGAATGTCATATTTTTCTTATTTTTCCTTTGTCTGAAATTTCAGGCTATTCTTTTAAGATATTTGAATACTAAAAATGTTACTGCTTTCTCAATACAAAGCTATATCTAAATAATCAGCGAATACTAACCACAAGACAGAGCTTTTAAGCATTTTCTACTTTGATTACTTGGTACCAATAGCATAGCTAGAGTAGAGAAGAAGTGGGCCAAGAGTCTACTAATGGTTTGAAGAAGGTCTTTACTATATGAATGCTGAGACTGTGGACTCCAGCAATAGTTAATAAAAATAATAGGAAGAAAGGTTGCTGCAAACTCACCTATTGATCTGAAAATTTCAGTGTCTCTCATGTGACTGTTACTGTCTAGACACTACATATTATTTTTAGGAATATTATTTTAATACAAATCATTTGCTCAAAACTCTTATTGGAAAGCAAGCAGATCAGGCTGCATCATCCTTTTGTAGTAGCTTGGCATCTGCACCAGTTCTCACTTTGTCTTTCCTTGCTCATTAGTTTCCCTAGTCTCACTCAGAAAAGCCTTGCATTTAGCAGAGTGGAGAGGACACAAATGTCCCATGGTTTGGGTCCATGAGAATCTCGCTTAAGTAAAAGACATCGTCCCTGGAGTCAGCAGAGATATATTTGTATATTTTTGCTGGTATATTTTCACTATTATAAACCATAGCACTCTTCTGTGAGGGGGAAATTAAAAAAAAAAAATAAAAAAAGAAGACATGCTAAAAGAGAAACAAAAACATACCCTCCAGTTTATTATGAATATTTCTCCCCATTGCTATCTGCTGCTGCTAACATCAAGCAATGGCAAGTGTAGATTGATCAGTCATTGTGGGTAGCATGCTGGGCTGATGGATCAGCTGTGGCATATGTGCAGCTGTGCTAGTCTGGTATCAAGGTGCGTCAGCCTGCCTCTGCTACCTCACTGCCCATCCAAGCTGTCTTTTGTTTCTATTGTTGTAGTCCCATCAATCTGGCACACAGAAAGGGAGTCACAATATTCTTCATTGCAAGTCTGTCTGTTTGTCTTACTTACACCTACCAAGACCTTAGCAGCCATCGGCTCCCCCTCCAGCTGGAATGGGCTTTGTTTTGCCTTCATGAGACCATTTGCATTTAGTCTGAACCGGACTTTGTTTCACCTGGTTCATTTTGGGGGAGTGAGAGAGGTGATTGTATTTGGAGGCCTTGATTCTCTTCTCTCACCTGTTTTGCAAACACATAGTACCATTGGCATTCATCCTAATGATACCTAACCTCTGGAGAGATCCAAAACCTTAATACAATGGAAGAGCATCAGCTGTGCCGTTTTGCAGTGCTGTTTTTTTCTAGTGATGTCAGGAGTCACAAGCTGCTGTGCTTGGGAGCAGAAAAATTCAGGTGACTGACAACACCGAGCAGAAATCCATTCATGCCCCTGGAGAGCCAGTATACCCAACAGACTGGCACAGAGGTAAGCATTTCTGCTTGGGGAGGAAAATGCCAACACAAGGTGAGACATAAGCAGAAAGAGACTGCCACACAGATAAATCAGACATGAGCTCTTTGCAGAATTTTTTCTTTCACATGTATTTTGATTATAGAGACATTTCATTTGTAGCACAAATTGATGGTTTTGTCTATTGGTTTCTTTTGTAGGTGTGCTTTGACAGTAGGAAGATACTTGGTGCAAGCTTCATCTTTGTCAATATCAGAGAATGTGTAATTGATCAGTCCTATTAGGCATACCAATTTATAATGCTTCTAACAAACTTTCTACAAAATAGCATGTATTTAAGGAAGAAAAGAGACAAAGCATCTCAACTAATGTTGAATATTCCAAGTTCCTTTCATATAAAATCAAACCCACCATTGAATATGCCCTGGAAAGCAGCGGAGAAAAATGAGTTTTCTAGGACCTCAACCAAAGCTACTCTATTCTTCTGTCTTCAATGAAAGATAGACAAAATTAATTACCACCAGGGCAAAAAGATAAAATGAGGTCTTTCAAAATAACCAGCCAGTAACTACCGCTTGGAGCTGCTGAGCACATACTTCACTGTAATTTCACTTTTGATTTTGCACTCTAGATTGATTTTTAGCATTTAGTTTTGAATTTTCACTGAGAATAATCTCAGAACAACTAAGAAAATCCCTTCATTCTCTTTTGGTGAATACTGCACATATCTAGTTTCTATTGACATTAGCACTGGATAGGGAGAGCACACTGTGGAAACATTACCAAGATGATTCTTTAGGAATAGGTGGTTTAATGGTAACCAAAGCAAAGTTTCACTCAGTGTAGAATTGCTGGCCACTCTACATATAATATACAGATTCTTGATTTTTCTCTAGATTCTCCTTTACATGGCTTTATAGACATTTACTGAGTTACTTAGTGAAGAAAAACTTGACCTTTAAACCATTCTTGGGATTTAACTTGGTGTAGTATGGTTTCTCTCATGAGTTTTAGAGAACTCTGCTGTAAGTCCTCATTGTGATTTTGTATTTACTTTGGTCAGGCGTGTATTTATACACTTAAAAGCAATTCATTTAATGATTTAGTAGAGGGAAGTATGTGTATTATTTGTTAAATGTGCCACATTTTAATGACATAGTTTTTATAGAGCTGATATAATTGTGATGTTCAAAGATACTTTTAAATAGAGAGGGAGAAAAGCATAGATTTTCATCATTTTCCTTTTCCTTTTATTAAGATCACGTTATATATACACATGATGGATGTTTGAAGAAGAGAGAGTTGAAGGGTAAGGATGGCAACAGATATGTTGACTTTGAAGCACAATTATGGTGAGACAACTTCTCCCTCTTCTTCAGGAAAGGTCACAGAAATTGCTACTGCTTGGTGCCCCTGATATACTGTTAGATGTAGTGCATGTTAGTATCTACAGATGAGCATATCATGCAACATAAACACACTCTAGATACCATCCTCATAGAATATGTGCCCTTTAACTCAGTTTGATTCTTCCAAGGATACTGCTGTTTGGATATCTTTCAATCGCCAGCCCTGAAAATTTATTTTACATAGGTAACCCAGCCCCTTTAAAGTTCGACAGCAAGTTTGGCCATATCATGCCTTGCATTAGATTCTTCAGACAATAGAGTGAAAGGCACAAGGAAATTACACCTGTGATTACTTCAAGAAACCAAATGCTTTGTATGATCAAGTGATTAAAGTACTGAATAAGAGCTAGTTATTATTCGCCATGGTTATGCCATAAAATAAAAGACCACACAATTATAAAATAGCTTTAGGAATAAAATATTATCCTACTTTAGTATTAATAATCAGTTATATGGTCTTGCAGTACTGCAAAATTGTATGTTCTAACCATATCTTTATTTCTGAATGGTTATAATATATGAAAGAAAAAATCTGTCTGATCCATTGTGCCCTTAGGACATCAGGGTCACAGCTCTGACTATAGAGATAACCTTTTTGTTCTGCTGCCTTTATTACATGAATTGGCTACTCATTAATTGCAATTGCTTCTTCCTTGAATTAATTTATTTTGTAATTCTTTACTTCAAAAGTAATCCACACATACAATTTATGGTGCTTTGTTGCTGCTTGGTTGCAATTTCTGTTCCCTACTTCTGCTTCTAATGTTTGCAATACCAAGCTTGTTTTCACATCTCTACTTGTTTAGAATGAATGTGAATGTGTTTCACCAACAGTCAGGCAAAGTGGCTGGGATTAGAGAGAATTACAGATTAAGTGTGTGGCAAATAGCCACCAACTGAGGCTCAAAAGGTTTCTTTTTAGTCTCTGCAGTGCATCATCCCTGTCAACACAGGCTGCAGTTATGGCCATGGCCCCTAAATGCCACCAACTGGAGAAGTATACAGGTTTCATCAAAATCAAGCCTCCTCATTCCCATTTCTTCACTGGTTCCCACCCCAGAGTACATGGTATTTTGGAGATCTCATCAAAGTAAGCAAAGGGCAGCTACAAGCCCTCCAACCCAGTTTTCATCAAATTCATCTTGCCAGTCTATCATTTCTATAGCTAAGGAAACACGTGTCTGTATACTTACTTTATCAACAGGTATTACGGATAAATAAAGCTGGCAAGTGCTTTCAGTTCAGCCTAATGCCCCCATGCTGTAAGCTTCTCTGTGCTTTTGTTTCACCATGTTGCTTTTACTGGGAGATTTTCACAAGGGTTTTTTTTGAGCACCCAGAGGGCTAAAAGCCCTCTTGTGAGCGCTATGTACTGTGTTACCTTCCTCTGCAAACTCTGACAGGGAGACCTAGCACTGCTGCACAGCACTAACCAAGAGCATCCTGGCTGCATTTGCCACTGAAAGACCAAACTTATGCTCAGATCCTCCACAGATATCTGCAGGTTTTAATGCAGCTCTTCCTGAAGGCCAGCTGGGACTTGAAACTGGCTTTTTTTATAACTCATCAGCATAAAAGGTATACTTTTTATTACAGATTTATCCAGTATCTGGACTAGTATGGCCCAGGCATTATCGAGGAGAAAACAGATTCCGTTCTTTACCCTCAAAATCCACGGTCAATCGTCAAATATATCAGTCATTTCTCAAAGACATTTTTCTTGAAACTCGTAAGCATT
This sequence comes from Serilophus lunatus, assembly GCA_013399895.1. Classification (NCBI taxonomy): domain Eukaryota; kingdom Metazoa; phylum Chordata; class Aves; order Passeriformes; family Eurylaimidae; genus Serilophus; species Serilophus lunatus. The sequence goes on along the minus strand of VXBA01004386.1, from coordinate 144,997 downwards.
CATCCCCTCTCTTCAACCACATTTCTTCATGAATAACCACTTACTGTGGGAATTCCCAGTGGGACTAATCATTCTGCTTACAGAAGGGACCTTGGCTTAGATGCTTTGTGGATAGCCAGCCTTTTATAACTATGAAAGAAATGCAGCTTCCATTCTAAGATGGCTGTCCCTCCCTCTCATCAGTTCCACTCACACATGCACCCCTCCTCATGCTAATGTATTCTGTCTTTTTTTTCCCTTTAGATTATCTTCTTCTTGGGGCAGGAGCTGTGTCTTGGTATGTTTCTGTTAAGTTCATATGACCAGATAGCTCTGATTTTGACTGAAACCGCTTGTCAATACTGTAAATACAAATATTATATAACTGTTGAGGAAATATCACATCCTGACTTTTGAGAACTCTTGCCCTGCTGTCTTCCCCCCCTCCAGCCCTCTCCCAGTACCTTACTCCCTTTGTTCTCAAAGGCAGTTGCTACTGTGTTTTACACATGCAAACACGTGTGCAGAAAGAGCAAGATGCCAGCATTTCATCTTGATTCTTTAGAAGAATTGTTTGAAGTTGTTATATGTGGCCCAGGGTGATATGAATTAGTGGACAATGTGCGGATGAAAGAGTGAAGAGTATGATAAATGACACTGATTGTTGTCTAACTGTAGATAATATTATATATATTTTTACCGCGTCCAAAGACATCCATTAAAGGAATACTAGGGTAGCAAAGCAAGCACAGAAGAGTTAGGAAATTAAACAACTAGGTGTTTCTTCATCCAGTGTTCATGAGATTTTGCACTATGAAGTAAAGCAAAGAATAGGGGGGATAGGAAAAAAAGAGAAGTTCTCTTATTTCAGATTTGATCTTTGTTAACAGTTCCAAGAATGTTGTAGTCATTGTTTCTGCCCCCAGTCACAGTGACAGCAAGACTCAAGATGATGCTCCTGCCATATTCTGTTGCCTCCCACCTTCAAGTAGCCAGGCAACGGTTTGTCCTTTAAAACTGGGAAAGCACAACAACTTAGATTCCTTCCATCTGTCTCCATCCACATGTGGTTCTTGTTACCCACAATGCCTGTAAAAAGTATTTTCTCTTTTTCTAGTAGTTCACATTTCCTCCCTTTCTCTGCCTTTTTTTTCAGAAACCACTCTCTTCATTAGTTTCTTTCCTCTGTAAATAGTCAACTAGAAGTGAAAGTGCATAGGCACAGGATCCATGGCTGTTACTGCCTGGAAAGTACTTCTGGATATCTTCTGCAGCATTCAGTCAAGTAAACCCTGCTGGAAGCTGAGGAGAGTGAGGGAACAGAAAGTAGCACTGAGAAACAGCTATGATGCTCTGCAGTGGGAATCAAGCCACTGAGAAGTCTGAATTTCCAAGCAAAGAAACCACAGGAGAGCAGATGAGCAGAGCCAGAGCTGGAGCTGTACGCAAAGATGGCTTTGGTGCATAAAGGTGAGAATGGGGATATTACAGTGACTTAATACTCTACTGTGGATAACTGCTGAGAAGAGGGACATTAAATGAGAAGAGCAGATCCTAGATAGTCATAATCAGTGGCACAGGGTCTAGCTGGAGACCTGTCCCCCAAGGTTCAGTACTGGTCCCAGCATTGTTTAACTTATCCATCAATTACTTGGATGAAGGGCAAGAGCATCTCCTCAGCAATTCACTAATGACACAAAGCTGGGAGCAGTGGTTGATACCACGGAATGCTGTGCTGCCCTTCAGAAGGACCTCAACAGGTTGGAGAGATGGGCAGATAACTGTCTGAAATTCAACAAAGGCACATGCAGGGTCTTGCACCTGGGGAAGAATAATCCCAGGCACCAGCATAGGCTGGGGACTGACCTTCTGAAAAGCAGCTCGGAGGAGAAGGACCTAGGGAGGTCCTGGTGGACAACAAGCTGCTCATGAACCAGCAGTGAGACCTTGTGGACAAGATGGCAAAGGCATCAGGAGGAACATTGGCTGCAGGTCGAGGGAGCTGATCCTGACCCTCCTCTCAGCCTTAGTGAAGCCACACCTGGAATGTTCTGTCCAGTTCTGGGATCACCAGTGTAAGACAGACATGGAGCTCTTGGAACGGGTCCAGCAGAGGGCAACAAAGGTGATTAAGGGACTGGAGCATCTCTGTTATGATGATAGGCTGGGAGAGTTGTGCCTATTCAGCCTCAAGAAGAGACGACTGAGAGGGGCATTATCAACATCTCTAAGTATCTGAAGGGAGGGTGCCAAGAGGATGGAGCCAAGCTCTTCTTGGTAGTGCCAAGCAATAGAACAAGAGGCAATCGACGGGAATTGATGCACAGGAAATTCTACCTGAACATGAGGAAGAACTTCTTTACTGTGTGAGTGACCACACATTGAAACGTATTTCCCAAAGAAGTTGTGGACTCTCCCTCACTGGAGACATTCAAGAACAGTCTGGATGCAGTTTTGTGCAATTTGCTCTAGGATGACCCTGCTAAAGCAGGTAGGTTAGACCAGATGGCCCACAGTGGTCCTTTCCAGCCTCACTCATTCTGTGATTGTGTAATTCTCTTATGGAAAATAACATCTGAAACACTGGAACAAATGACACAATTTTGAATTATATGGGAAAAGAAGAACAAAAGGAAAGAGGTACCTACAAGCTCTGTCTGACCCAAGGTGAATGCTTTTAATGCTAATTAAAAGTAAGATAATAAGGAAGAGGCTGTTGAGAGAAATATGTCCACCTAATAGACTTAAAGAAGTATGTCTGAGCAATAAAGACTCAAGGAAAGTGTAGAAGCAAAAGGTGCCCAAAATATTGGACAGGTACACAAACTTAGATCAAAGGAGCTTGTGAGTCAAGACATAGCACGTTTCTCTTAGCCAAGAAGAGGTTCTTTCAAGAGAGCAATGTCTCAATAGTCCCTTTTCTGTGGCAGCAATGAAAGCGGAAACTTTTCCACAAACACCCAAGATGTGTTTGCCATGAGGATTTGGGGTTCTTAGCTGTCTTTCCTCCAGTGCCTCAGCTCTTCGTGCAACTTGTTCTTTGTGGTAACATGGACTTAATGCTCTTCAGTTATTGTAAAGTTAAGGACACATTCACTTTCCAATGATAGTCCAGTGATCTAATGCAGTACTATCTCCTGCTCCTAGAAAGTGTTAATTTGACTAAGTCACCGTCTGCTTCCCCCTCTGTACTGCAAATATTATCCTGCTGCCTGCAAAGCTGGCAAACTGACATAATTTCAAGGTATTTCTTGCACCTTCTTCTACCTGCTGGTCCTTAGTTGAGCATGTGCTTTTAGCCCAGCATGGACAAGGTCCTGTGCCACTTTTCTGGGCTTTTCTGGCCTCCAGTTTCAGTTTTACAGTAATATGGGGGGGGGTTGTATCTAGTTAGACATAGGAAAGTCCATCCTCTGTAAGCTATGCTGTGATGCATTCTAATGTTTTCTTAAAGGATTAATTTGAAATCTGCCAGTAATCACCTCCAGTTTGTTTTGATCACAATCACAGTCTTATCAGGTCTCAGGTAGCCTCCAGAATTGTAAGACCTAGTCTTCATCCTGAGCCCAGCCACAAAAACCCATGTGATTTTTTTTTCCTTCCTTTTCATATTATTTAAGAACATTCCTCTCCTGTATTTCATTCTTATGTGAAGTACGAAAACTCTTCAAATTACTAAAATACAGCTTCACAAACAACCTTTTCTATCTAACTTAACAGCAGTCTGGCAGACACAACAGTTTGCTGCTCGAAATTTGCTGCCTTATGATTGCCCCTACCGCTAGCAGATGCAGAAAGAGGCACTCTTCAAAACTTCTCCAATTGTACTTTATATTCCCAAAGCATTTTAACTCCTACAAGTCTTGCTCTGGTCCGGGTTTTTTAATTATTTCTGGCACAGAGGTTATTTTCCTTGTTGCCTTTGACTCCTGGTGCCATATGTCATTAAGTGGCCACTCTGGATATGCCCATATCACACAGTCCTGAGCTGTGGAAGAGGCACTTCATGAGACACAGGATAGGTTACATAGAGCAGAGCTGCCTCGGTGTTTTCTCTTCAGCTCAGGTACAGATTGGACATATCCTCACTCATAAAGCTTGTTATTTTATCACAGATGGTTGCATATAGCCATAAGGTCTTCTGCAATGCCCCTTCTGGCCTGCTTTGTGGGGGAAGCTCAGCTCTTCCAAGGCTTCATCTTCTACAGCACAGACCATCCTGCAAATACTTGGAGGTTTCAGCAGCAAAGGTTCCTCTAAGCACAACACAGGTTGTTTTTACTATAAGTGCTGACTTTAAACAGTATATAATTTAGCCAAAATCTGACAGATTTATGTAAGGCACAACAAAAGCAACTCTCAGTACCAGTTTTTAAGATTTTTATGACCAGCTGTCTTGGAATAACTTCTGGATTCTGCTTTGGATCATAAAGTAGTAGTAAGTGAATGTGGAGACTGTTCCCATAGCCTTTCTGAACTACCTGTCTGTGATTAATTATGGACAACTCAGAACGATTGTACCTCTCCGCCAACCTCCATGTTTGCGCAGTGACTAACATAGTGATGTCAGTTCTCACTAATGTATTTGCCAATTAGGAAGATTTAGTGTGGTGACTGAGGACAGCAGAGCATTGGTGGCAAATCTATAATTGTCCAAGTCAAATATCTGGGAACTGGGTGTTAGAAAAAGTGCTAGATTTTACCCTCATGTGGGTCTGACTGAGAACTTTTCTGCAACAGTTCAGTTTGTATCACATCAGGACACATCAGTCACATCTTATTATGCCACAGCAAATCACTTTCTGGCTCACCATAATACTTAATCAACAAACCCAATGCTGTGTGCCACACTACAAAGCATCAGTCAAGCAAATGCAGTCAAGGAAATGTTTTGATTTTCTTTGAGCGTATCCTGCGGACTGCCAGTATTGGTAGTACTTCAAAGCTCCACCAAGGCAAGCATCCTGTTATAAAGACCCCTATAAATGCTGCAGAAAGCAATCTTTCTCAATAAGCTTGCAAATGGGAAGCAATACAATCTGACTGTGCACGCGCACACACACACACACACACACACATCAGCATAGAGCAGACCTTAGCCAACCTGACAAGTTCACGAATGCCCAGTCCACCAAACCAGGCTGAGATATGTGCACCACTGCTGGTGTGTGAAATACTTCAAACGATACTTGGAGGTAGCAGTCTTCAACTGCCTATATCAAGGCAGTAACCCTGTAGCTTGTGTAATTGCCTCTGTACAGGAGTTCGTGTTCAGCCGTACCTCCCTCTGTGAAAAAGTTGAGCTGCAGGATAAGAGCTTTCACACAACCAGCTGCTGCCAAGCAGCAGATTAGCAGGTAATCAGCTGGCTGGTGGTAACTTTGTCAGCTCCCAGAATCTTGCTGTGTGTCGGGGGTGAATGGCTAAAGTGTCAAGGCAGGTGCATGAAGGGCAGGGGTAGATGGCTAAGGTACAGGGTTGAATTGGCAGTGGAGTGAGAGGAATAGGTACAATATTGCCCTGGGTCACTGGCTTCAGAGAGCAGTGGTGGCAAGAGAATGAAGGAGGTAATACCATCACTCCAGTCTGAGAGACTATTATGTTCAGCAGAAAGGGAACAGAGGCTTTCACATGCCTGTGCATGTCTCAGCCACATACTGCTGTTACTCACACACATGTGAAAGGTTGAGAACTGCAATTTCCTTCAGTTCAGGATGATGCCAGGTAACCCATACAAACACCATACTCTGCAAGCCATCAGCAAGCTGTCTGATTCTCCAGCATGGATAAAACAACCGCATCCAAGGCTGGCAGACTGTCAGGAAGCAATGCCAAGTCCAAGAGGCTTAAAAAAGAACGAGCCATATCAAAGCCACTGTGGAAGTTTTACTTCACTGGTTTTTAAAGTGCACAGTTTTATTTCCATACAGTGGAAGACAGTTACTGGGTTTCATATTTGGAGGAAACCTAAATCCCAGCAAGAGAGACAGAGTCCAACCTTATTAATTTCTATACTCACATACCCACACTGTACACATAATCACTCTGATGAGAGGCAGTTGTATGCTTTGGCCACTTTATGCCAGCTACATAGACACAAAGAAACTATCCAGGGAAATAACTTCGACAGAGAGGGGTTGTATCTGGCAGCATTTATCTAGCACTGCCTCTGCACTCCCTTTTCAGGACCTCCCCTCCTCCTCTACCCCCAGGATGATGATAGAGGAAGGGATTAGAGAATAGAGGGAGAAGAGCAGAAAGGAAACATCACTAGGGAATACTAAGTCTTCAGCTTTTCTCTTCCTGACAGTAGTCCCTCAACACTGGGGATGTGAGCTACAGCAGCCCCGTGAAAAGAATAAACTAGTCTCTGTGAGGACCCAAGAGCAGAAAAATAAACTGACAACACCCAGCACTTCTGTGACATTCCTGAGCTGTACAAATCACTTGCCCAAGTCCTCACATACTGCCTCCCTCCTCCCAGCTGTGCAGCACCACCACAGCAAATCCACAGCACTTGGACAGCTGGTGAAGGCTGGGATTTGGCCCAATCTGTGGATATTATTTGAGAGTTTTGTTGCATTTTTAAGTTTACTCACTGCATACAATGGACCAATGTTGCCATCACCACATGACTGCCACAGAACTATTTTTTTACTATTACTGCATTTATTCCTTTCTTCCCCTCCAGCCCTGTAACAAAGAAAGGTAAATCCAGAACAGAACATGTGTTATTTAATATCTGTGTCAATGTCAGAATGCAGGCATGCTTTTATTCTTTTGCCTTTTGTAATGAATGTGTGATATCTGATATATTAGGTATTAATAAAGCAGACTGCTTTATGCTGTTTATATTGGTAATATGATTCTGGATCTTATCCCCAGCTGAGAGGAGTAGGAATGTAGATTTTTCCTTGTATATTATTGCCCAGCCATGGCTAATCAAGTATACAATATATTTGAATTGCTGTGTATTGTTTTATTTTTGATTGACTTTAATTAGAACCAGCTCTCTATATAATAAATCGATATATTAAATGAGGAAGGGAGGGAGCAATGGCTAAAAGGCATCAAGATCTAAATAAAACTCAGTAAAGAATCCAACAAAATGTTGTAGCCCTGCACTTCATCAACAGTTTTACAGTATTTCACCCATAATTATCAGCACCAATCCCACCCATGCCTACAGCAGTGGTCTGTCCCAGAGGTATCATCCGGGGCTGAAGATCTCCATCTGCACCATCTGAGGGGTTCATGGGGAATTTAAAAGAAGGGGAAGTTCAAAGGTGTGATAGCAGGGAGTGGAAAGCGTTGTTTCCTCTTCTTTGTGAGTGAACAGTGAAATTTAGGGATATGAATTAGTTCAGATAAAGTAAGCCTCTGTTGAAGTGCTGCTTTGAAATGATGCATAAGAAGTTGTGTATGTCCCTTTGTCTTCCCTCATACACACGCTTCCCAATTTCTCGAAACTTTTCTTCTGGATTATATTCAAAGTCCTGCTATGACTATTGTCAGTGACAAAACTCAGATGTCATAAGATACCTTCCCACCGAGAGAAAATCCTCTTTGTTCAGATGTCCAGTGCTTCTCAAGAAATGGCTAATACTTCCATTAATTCAGTCAGCACTGACCTTAATTTGCTTGCTCCTGGATAGGAGATCTCGACACATAAACCACTCACACAAACTCCTGGGTTTATCCTGCTGAGGGAAAGAGTGACTGGCCTGCCTAGTATCACAGCACTTGATGCCTGTTCTGCAGGGCTTTTTGCATAACATCTGGGGAGCGCCTACTTCTAAGGAAGTTTGAAAATGGTCCCTTTCATCAGCATCAGATCCCATTGTATTCAATGAGAGCTGCAGGTGTTCTGTACCACTTGGGGCCAGGCCCTTCATCATAATAAAAAGGCCAGATTTGAGCTGGAAGCTCTGTCATTAAAACTGCCTGCAGTGTATTAGTAATCTGCTGAACCTCCTAGAGGCCCAGAGAAACCTTCTGCTGTGTTACTTTAACTCTTTGTGATTATCAGTGAGGATTTAAAAAGGGGCACATTAAATTCCTGTCACATCCCTTCTCTGGGTTACCCAAAGACTAATAGACCCAACAAACTCACTCTTGGGAGCAAAAAGTGGAAGGAGCTCTCCCTGTGCGAGATAGCATTGACTGTCAGAAGTGTCCACAATGTTGTTCCAGATGACTGACAGCCTCTGCCTCCATTTTATTTTACAGCTATTTTAATGTATCAAACACCTGGAGATGCTTATGAAACTATACAAACCACTTTTAGTGTCTCTGATCCACACACTGAATCCATTAGCTGCCAAACTCTTCCCAAGAAGTGAGCATCATTTCATGAAAGAATGTTCAGCACAGGGCATGGGGGACACTTCTGCTCCAGCCATGGGAAATGTACTCCAGGAGGGGTCACAGTCCTAAAGGCGCTCTGATAACTTCTGTTTGCACTGGAGAGCATCACAGTAGAAACACCAGAACAGACACGGGAAGGGAACAGTTGCTGCATGGAGACCCACTCTGGCAGGTTTCCATGGTGAGTAAATCTATTGATAGGCACTGTGTGGGCCATCTACTACCAGGGCAATGATGTGGAAACATATGAAACCAGGGTGTAACAGGATCCTGCAGGGCCAGCCTAAGAGCCATTGTCACCTGGCATAGATCAGAGTGGTATGTTGGTGTTGTGAGATCAGCTGGAGAGATGTACAGGAAGAAAAAGAACTAAGTTACTCAGGGAAGGCTAAATGCAATGAAGAGCTTGGCTCTTCCTGTTGTATTCATTAAAAGCAAATTATTGGATTAGAATGACTGTTCAAATTGGTTCAGCTAAATATTAGGATATGGCCCAAATCTGCTATCCAAGTGAACATATGCACACACTCTCATGAAGCTCAAAAGATTTAGTCAGTCAAGATTTAAGAAAAGGGAGAGATTTGCTTTCCTGGGCTGGGTAGTTGTTTATTTTATATTTCAATATTCACATAACTCTGTGCTTGCTGAACTCAGCAAAGTCCAGTAACCCAACAGATCTATGTAGTGTCTTGGATAATCTTAAGATGAGGTTTGAAAAAGCTTCTGAGAAACTTCCAAGAATCTATAGCCAAACTTTCTAATATTTGCCAATCTCTGTTGTTGGAATGTTTCTCCTTGTTTAAGCCATGACTTGCACAACTCAAAAGGTCCACAGAGAGATTTTCATTCTTTTTTCTTTTCCTTTTGCATCTCATGAGATTCTGCATGTAATTTTATTATGAGCCAGAGGCCATATTACTGAAAGTTTCAAGAAAGGGTTAGGGTTTCGGTCACAGCAACTTGCAGAGAGTGTGATGAATTAATAGCATCATATTATAACTTGATAATGATGCCATGTCATAAGTTTAGCATAGCACATAATATAATTTCTCCTACACTAAAAATGGACCTGACCCAAACCCTAAAACAACCTCAGCTTCTGAGATTTGCCTCCTAGTCCACCTCTTTGCAAAGACAGCTATACTGTAACAGGCTATCCCAAAATTTGGAATCATATCCCTCCAGAACCAAAACTTGTGAAAATGTGACCCTGTCTTTACTTCCAGGAAAGCTCAGTGATATGAAGCTGCTAGCATTGACTTGCATTTGGTTTCCTGCAAGTAAGGGAAGGGATGTGCAGCATTTGGTCTCTTGGGTTCAGTCTTTGCTTCCAGCAGTCAGTGATGTGCAAATAATCACAGCCCTTGTGATGAGTCTGACACCTCCACCCACAAGTCTGCAAAAAATAAGCTATAATGCAACTTCTGCATGTTTACATACTCCTGGTTATAGTCCTTCAAAGATGGGAGAGGATTTCAAGCTCAGGGTCTGGACTGCTCATGGTTGGAGTCTTGAGCACCAAGATCGTTCTGCTAAAAAATCTTATTTAGATTTACTGAAAGACCAGCTGCTTTTGCATCCAAGAGGAGTCAGTCTAAAATGAAAAAGGACAGACTTCTCATGTAGTCAAGTTTTTAAGGTGTCCAAAAAATATAACAATTGCACACATGAAAATACATCCCATTTGGGTTTGTTTCTTTGGTTTTTGGTGTTTGGGTTTGGGAGGGAGGGGGGGGTGGTTAAGGTGGGGTTTGTGTGGGTTTTTGTTTTGTTTTGTTTCATTTAGTTTTGTTTTATAGTTATTGTTGTTGGCATAAGGACTTTTTTTTCCTTCGCCCTTATGACTACAACTAAAAACCAATCTAAATTAACATTTCAGGAATTTCTTTTCTATCTCAAGCATTCAGTTTCTGAAGAAAGTCTTATAACCAGGGGGCTAAACCAATTCTGCCTTCTTCTGCTGAAGTCTCAAGGGTCATTGTCTGGTTAAAAAAACATTTAACTCTGTTATCACTCTGTAACCATCGAGCTTCCACTGGATGTTCAGCCTCTGGAAAGAGGACTCCAGCTGGAACTATTAAAAGAAGAAGAAACTTTGTCTTCTCATGCATGTTGTATTTTCTTCTCCTTAAAGCTGCAGGAAAAGGGATCATAAAAACTGGGGATGGTTTTGCACTGCGACGCACCTGACCTCTGAGGAAGGCTTGGTCTCAGCAAGGACTCTGGTGCCTCTCACAGTAATGCCCCACTCGGCACCTCAGAGCTTTGTCTTCCTGCTGTCTTGTGGTCTGCCTGGCAGTGCCGGTGTTTCAGAGTTAGTCCTCGGGCAGGACTGTGTCGTTAGAGATGTATGTTAAGATGTATGTCCATTTCCAAACACATGGAAAGAAGACATGAATATTACGATGCATTAAGCTGTGAAAAGACAATAGTTAAATAAGAAAACTGAACAGTAGGGATCAAGGAAAATAACTGGAATTCCATCAAAAGGGAAGATGAATGAACAGAACTACACTGACATCTGCTGGTCCATATATCAAGGCTGGTATTGTTACTGCCAGCGAGAATTGCTACGGTGATGAGGAAAAATGACACATTAAACTCAATAAATCCTTCGAAGATACCTGACATTTCCACCACACTTATCCACCTCCTACAGCCCTGCTACATTCTCTGGTCATCTGGGCAGAATCTCTTCAGAAAGACATTTTTATATTTGTACAAGAATAGGTTTATTTCTTTTTCCTGTTTCCTTTTTTTTTTTTCTTGTTTTGCTTTGAGGCAGACAGTATTTCAGGTTACTGGAGCTCTGCATGGGCTGCTGGGCTTGCAGAGATCCTGCACAGACAGCCAGTGCATGTGCACAGCCTGGTTCCATAAAGTTTGCACACCAAATCCCACACACATGGGACACCACAGCCTGCAGTGCTGCGCCCCTGCACCACTGTGCATGCACCCAGTAAACATAGGAATTCACGTAACTTGCTGTGTAAGCACTGATAAATCCTATAGCACATATACAGTTGGTCCGAGGAGTCCTATATGCTACAAACTCATTGTGTAGCCCTTAGGCACATGTTTCCATCCAGGAAATTTTGCAGAGAAATATGGAAGCAACTGCTTTCAAATTTTCAAATTTTGGCAGATATCAATTTTTTTTTTTAATGAAGATACATAATACTTAGTGGCTGTGAAGTATAATTTTGCACCTAGGGGAAGAAAACTCATTAGGGAAGGAGGCTATTACACTTATCAGGAGATACATACACAGAATTGTGATTTGGGATATCTTACTGCACATTCATCCACCTTTACAAACCTTTTAGAGAGCTGTTGTGTTTTTTATAACACTAAACCCTCATCTTTCTGAGTTGTGAAGAGTAAAATGAATCAACTCAAACCACATGTCCATTTAGATTCACATATGTTGGGAGAGCTACATAGAAGAGGGAGACTCTAAAGACAATGGAGAATTACTTTAATTTAGTGATTTCTCTACTCTTTATACATATTGATAAACAATTAAAGCACAATCCCTATAACTTAAGCTAAAACAAAGATTGTGATATTTCAATACAGGAAAAAAATCCATTTAGTTGCTTCTCAGAAAGATAACTCCTCAAAACCCTTTTCCCTTAAAGTGTAAGTTAACAATTATATTCTGTTTCTTTTACTGAAAAAATAACAGCATTTCAGAAAGCATTTGATTCACTTACAAATATGCAACCATCTTAATCCTGATGACAAGGGAGTGGGGCCAGACCATCTGAGAAGGAGCTCTATATTCCTTTCCAAATCACTGCTTTGGGATTTCTTTGGGTGGATTTTGATTGTTCTGCTTTTACTGCACGCGGAGCATCTTCTTTGCACATCTAAGTGCAGAGGCGAAAAGATCTCGCTGTTGAAAGTGTAGGGCAAAGAAGAGACTTGCATTCATACATGAAAACCCAGACATTTTTTGGAAGTCATTGTTCCTTAACCATTACCAAAGAGTGAAAGAAAGTAGCTAGATGAAACAATCAAAATAAGTTCCAAAGAATGGATAGAAATCAATTAAAACATTTTGGGCCAATTCTAGTTATTATTAACACCAATTAAATTCATCTCATAAAACAATTCTAACAAGCTTTAGGTTTACACTATCTAAGAAAATTCACCCCCATTCTGGCCTGCTGCCATATCCCTCCAAGTCAGAGGAGGTTTCAGTGACTTAGCTTAGCAAAAAGAAGGTTAAGACGCAACTTTATCAAACACTGTTTTTATTTCAAGGAGAAACACAGAGTTGATAATAATTTTTCTGTTCACTAGACACAGGTATAACAAGAGCAGAAATCCATTACTAAACCCGGTAAGTACGATCCACTAACTGAGAAAAGGAAGCTGGACGAGATTACCACCTCCCTGCCTTCAGAAGCAAATTATGACCCAAATAATCAGAAGCAGGGTGCTTTTTGAACAGTGTTAGGGTTTGAAGACATTTGATTTAAGTTTTTTCGTTTAAGGGAAATACTGTCTGTATTGTGCTAGTCATACAAGTATTAAGGCTGTAAAAACTCACTGTGTTCATCTGACATTCTGCATTACTTTGGCCTAAGATTCACAAGTGTTAATTTCTAATTTGAGATCAACAGATGCTCCTGCATTTTTATTTTTTTTTCAAAAATAGTCATTCTAGATTTGAAAAATATCCAGCATTGGAAATTCCACTGAAATAACAATACACTGGTTTGAAGATCAATGACTGTTCCAGTTTAAAATGTTCACCTCATTTCCATCTTGATTTTGTCTGTTTTCTAGACATTCTTTACATTTGTGTTATATCTTTATCTGCCAGACTGCAGTGTCATCTGTTATTGTGTTTCTATTCCTTGAGAAAGAATTAGCAGTCTGTGATAAACTTTCTGCTTCTACTCTTCTCTGATAAGACAAAAGGCTTGAACATTTTCAGTCTTTCACTGTAAACAGTGTATTCTGTGTTTTTCGTCTCTTCCAAAGTTTTTTCACTCTTCAGATTTTCAATATTGTTCCCAAAGTATTTCAGTCTAACATGTATCTAGCATAGACAGTTGGCAGGGCATAGATGATGTAGAGAATCTTGATAAGCCTCGATTACTTACCCCTCACTGAGTAGTCAATTCTGCATGAGCCAAAAGAGAGCTGTACTTTTAAAATACTGCAGCTTGTGTCATTATTTTGTTTTGACAAACAAGGTTTACCATTCAGATTTAATGAGTTATGGAGATATTATCTGACTGGCCCAGACAAATACGGTACAGACTGTCACTTAGTAACTCTCACAAATGAAAATAAATCCTTACGTGTCTGAGTGTTTCTGGAGGTATGCCACACCCAGCCGTACAAATAACAGCTTGCACCAAAGTAATAGCAACATACAGATTTTCAAAAACAAGGCCATGTACCCCACAGATATCTGTCAAGAGATAACTGTGTCTCTACTGGCTCTCGAGATAAGTGCTTAAGCCTCTTCAGGTTTGAGTATCTCAGTGATGCACTGTACTTGGAAGCTTCCCAGAGACTTTAGCTGATGCAGATAAAGGTCTTTTTTCCATTTAGCAAAGGTAGCCATGTCAAACATACATCATCTTTTCTCTGTTGCACTGGCATTCTACATGCTTCTGAGTTCATTTCAAATAGTTTATTTTTATCTACTGATGTCTGATCTCATTTCACTACAATAATCCTAAAAATGTTCTGGTGGAGGTGTAGACTTCTGATAACAGGTTCCTTTCCTTGATTCATTTGAAAAAAATCTGTTAGATGTAGCCCCTAAGAGTCTTTGGATGATAGGTTGAAAACCACTGTTACCATGCTCTTGAAAACTGCACACAGTGCCTGTAGTTAAGATGCTATCCCAAAAGTTGAGATCAAGAATAGGCAAGCTGAAACCCTGATGAAAATGTATTATAGTGACTGTACTGGCTCATTTTATCAGCACAAGAGTGTTGACTTTCAATGCACCCCAGATAGACTGTTGCATAGACAACCTCCTTTCTGGGCAAAAATTTCATCAAAAGTAACCCTGCACTAAATCTGGGATGTATTCTAAATTCCATTCAATTAAGACAATGATTGTGATTGTCAGAAAAGGGGATTTCCCAGAACATTTGATACACTTGATAACATTTGATAACCTTTGATACATTTGATTTGATTTTAATAAATTAAAAATTTAAATTATAAATGCAGCTGTGGATTTATGCAGTAGAATAAGTTTTACATTGGCACTCTTGGCAAATATGGCTAATAATAGAAAGGAAAAAGAATCCTATGTCCTTTGTTGACTCCACAAATGGAGAAATAGCAGGGATATGATTAGAACCCTTTCCTAGCTCAATTGAACATTTGTCTCCAAATCAGAGCAGCACCACACCCTCAGTTTCTGGGAATAAATCCATTAATGAATGAATGAAAAATTTTAGCTTGTAGCAAAGTTTTGCATTCAGTAAAAAAAAAGGCAGAGGTTGGCCTTTATTATACTCCTGAGCCGGAGTTATAACAACAGTGCAATTGGCAGACACAAGTTCTGTAATGTAACAAAACACAAAATGCCATGCCAAATGCCAGAGAATAATGTGGACACTGGCAGTAAGGAACCAGAAAAACAACAATATTGTCCACATTCACACTCCCATGGAGCACAATCTCTGCCTTCAGTGTTCCTGTTTCTAGTGTAGTTTCCTCAATGGGTTTGTGTTGACACCAGTGGCACACATCACTCCTGTGAAATCACCCAAATAGTGCTTGCCACGAGCATGGTGAGACTTCAGCTGGGCTTCATCACTCCCTAGACAATTGGCCGTGACACATAACAGTGTGTGCTGGGATCTGACCTTATTATAGAGAATAAATCTTTTGCACGTGGGGCACGTCAACCATGTGGTACATATGCAGATCCACTGTGGAGTACAAGTGTAATATGGCAGGCAGATGTTATGTTGGATAAGTTACTTTTGTTTCTTTCAGTGTTGTCAGTTCTATTTAGACATCACAATGCACATTGCCACAAGACCAGTGAGTTGTATAGCCATCCAAAAGAGAAAATCCACAATTCTCCAGACACGGATAAGGTAGAAATGTCATGTTGTTCAGGAGAAGTTTTCTGGAAGGTAAGACATGGTTTTGATAAAATCTTAAGGGTGCAGCAGGGTGTTGGAATGCCTCGGTTGTGGATATGTCAGATGCCCCTGTACTATCCAGTTAAGAGGATAAGCACATAAAAAGCACTTAAATCCTTTTAAACAAATCCAAACCACAAGGTATCTGTGGTCTCAAATACACAATGCAGTCATGGAATCCTACTAGTTTGTAAAAGAACCGTGCTTTATTCGAGTAGAATATGTCATCTGAGTGGATAACCTGGACCCCTATACACCTCACACGGTAAGCAAAGTACCCTGCAAGCAGAGATATTTAATGTCTCTTCTGAATTTGATATTGAAAAGAGCCAGTCTTCATGCTGACACAGCAGCTCAAGCATGCACACCTAGGAGGTCTGGTTTACGTGTGAAAACACACATCAGCATGTCTGCAGGCTTTACTCCTTTTTTCATTCCATTTTTCCCCCAAAGATAACCTAAGCAAAGGGTAAAGGATGAAAAAAAAGAAAATGGAAAAAAAAGCCCCACAAAAGAACAGTCTCTCACAGAAATACATAGCGTCCTTAAGAAGCGTTCATTTCCAGGCTGTAACAATTGTCCTTCAACAGGCACCTGGCAAAGCAGCAAAGACAAGGGACAAAATAAATCTGTCGTCCAGGAAAGTGGCATTCTGAGCCCTGTAGGTTCACTCTTCACCCTTTTCCTTTTATTTCCTCAGGGACAGGAGCAAAAGTTGATGATTCTCTGGGCTCCTAGTTCATGGGCCAGTGGCTTTTCCTTCTGTTACCTGCTGGGCCTCTGTCATAATGAGAAGCTGCAGTTTTCAAGGATAACATTTTACATGCCATAGCTGTCTTATTCTAGGTACAGGAAGGTCTGCACAAGAACTTACACTAACATGCATTGTTAAGTAAGAATTTCAAATAGTAAATGCAAAATAATAATAATAATAATAATAATAATAATAATAATAATAATAATAATAATAATAATAATAATAAAGTATTAATTTACTTCTGAAGAAACACATTGAAATTTGAAGATAAAAATAAAATACACTTGAAATTCATAAGCAGTGTTTGGCTATTTCCTTTTTTATGAAAATCATACAATGTAGATTTGCAGAATTCTTCCATTGACACTAGTTGGAATTATTAGGTCAGTGCCTAATTTCCAATTAAGGAAATGCAAGCTTTAGTAAATTAAATGGGCAGTCTAGTAAAAAGTCATGCTTAAAATATTTTCCATTCATCATTATATATTTTTTAATCTCATAAAAGAAAGTTACAGTCATTTTTAAAAGTGACTAGTCACAAAATTGCCAGTTTCCTTGAAATGATTTATTAGTTTTCTGAAAATTTCCATTATATGTATCTTTGTTCTTTACAGAAATAAGAAAATTGACATCCAACACTTTTTTGTATTTTTGGGTTGGTTTGGTCTGTTTCCCCTTCCCTTTCTCCTCTACAGAAAGACAGAAAACAAAAGAGGGGAAAAAAGACAAAATGAAAGAATAGGAAACTGAAAATAAATCTCAAAAATCTGGAAAAATAACTAAAAAATAAAAGACAAATTATATGAAGTTTTCATTTTGAAAACAAACTTATAAAAATAAATTCATATAAACAGTTCTCCAAACCTTCTCAAAAGATGTCAATAATTCCATTTTTTGACATTTTCATGGAAAATATCATTAATATTAACATTTTAGAAATATCGCTGATCTTTTCAATCAGCTTTCTTACCGTTTATGTGAATGTTATGAGAAAGAGAGACAATATTTCAATTGCATGTGAAACAAAAGGGAAGCTTGTGAAACAACTACTTGGCTTTTTGCCTTTTTCTATTTTTTTAAATGTAAATATGGATAAATTATTTCCTACATTTTAAAAACTATTTTAAAGCATGACCAAAATTCAGTATTAATCAAATATTACTTGATAATTAAAAAACAGTAGAAACAATTAATTCATCACAAGAATTCCTACATGGCATTGAAATCCCACAACACATTAATATTGCAGATTATATCTGAAAAACAAGCTAAAGTCTGGGTGCCTCTTTGAACCTGTCAGAACTGAACATTCATTCATTGTTAAGGGTTAATTAAAATAAAATAGCTAGCATAGTCCTGAACTAAGCATACCAGTCCAAGAAGAAGATCTGGATTTCAGACCCTTCCCTTACATGAGTAGCATAATGCATTGTTTTTCCATGATTTATTTGTGTTGTGAGAGCTCCTAATGACCCCCTAGTGACAAAGAAAGAGAGAAGGATTTGTCTACGACAGTAATGGCTCTGAAAACCTGGATCTTCTGAGTTCTCGTCCAGCCTTCAGAGAGATCACACTATCTGTTTTAATTATTTGTAAACTGTTGATTTCCTGCTTCCACATACCAGATAAAATTAAAACCACAACTGAAGGCATTTAAAGAAGAAGATTAGAGATGTATGTGTCCCAGTAACTGCCACAGTGGGTATGGGTAAAAAAAATTCTATGCCCTCAGAGTAATCAGAACATTACACTGCTAAAGATCTGAGTGTCCAGGATGAAATTGGTTTCCCTCCCTCCCTCTNCTTTTTCATTTCTTTTGTCCAAATTTCTGCAGTGAATTCTCCTTTGTCACCTATTTTTTTATCTCTAATTTCCCCAATCATTGTTCCTCAGCATCAGCCCAGGGGTTTTGCCCTGACAAACAATCTCTGAAGTTTAGATACAAGCTCTAACTTTAGCTCTCAACATAATGTGATTTCCATTATGCATACAGGTGCCCCAAGAGAAGTTCTCAGAGAAAAAAATCAGAGCAGCAAAAGACTGCACAATACATTTCTGTGCACAGATTCACTGCCCAAAGAAATATCTATGCAGCAATAAGACGTGGATGCCATAATATACTCCTTCAGAGGACTCTATTCCAGCAGCTTTGGCTTTACTTGAAGGGAGGAGTAACTTCATGAAGTTTTCTCATCCTGGCCTGGCTTCCTGGTACAGAAAAATTCATAACTAATTACTGGGACTTCAATTCTTAACTTGACCAGCTGTGTCAAAGCAAGGATGCCATGGGCTCCCCAGTGCTCTAAGATCTATAATTCAACTTCCATATAAAAAAAAGTCAATATTGGACAAAAGAGTGACATTTAAAAATCATAAAATAAGTAGCTTGGTATTTACCTAAGATGCTCTTTTCTTCCATAGTTTTATGTAACATGCAGTGGTCTGTTTATTCTTCTCCTACTTTTTACATGAGTGAAATAATTCTCCTTCTGTTTTAAAAGATGTCTGTGCAAGCGAAGAACATTCATCAAGGAAAGACAGAAGAGGATGATCAACCTCTGGACACACTGAATTTGTTATGCTCTGAAAGAAGTTAGGATCCATGGAACTTGTGGTTTCTCTCTGGTTAAAATAGTGTTTTGAAGAAAAAAATCATAATTTGGACAGTGTAAAAAAACACCCAGAAATTAACACTGCCTGCTCCACTGCACCAACTCACACTGGCCCTGTGCAGGTCAGCACAGAGAGAATCTCTTTAAATCTTGCAGCAGTAACTAAATTCAGTTGCAGTCAGAGGCTGCAGAAGCTGTGTGCTGCTTCTCAGAGGCTCGGGCGCCCATGCTGTGTTTAGTCCCTGCTCGTGGGAGTACTTAGGGCTGGCTGCAGGATCAGTTTTCTTGACTACTTGCCCGGAAGAGCTGAAGACAGAGTTTCTTTTCTTGAGCTTGGCGAGCTAAGAAAAAGCAAGACAGCCTTGCATGTGCTAGGTGCTGGCCTAACTTCTTAGTACATGCCAACATATCATTTTTTCCACCTCTAAGCAACAAAGGAAGGGTTAAAGAAAAATAACTGAGTTGATGTATATGGTTCATGAAAACATTTCTTTACCAAAAACTGAAGAAATAAAGGAGGTGTTCATGAGTAAGCAGAGTAATGATGTTGACTGAAATTTACCTAGAATGGATGCCAATGGGGAAGGAATTATCTAGTGATGAAGTGTACCAGCTGAGACACTGGAGCAAAGGAAAACAAATAGAAGCAAAATCAACTTGAAGTTAGTGAAGGACAAGGTTGGGGGTTTTCCTTCTCCTCCTGTCTCTTGCTGCTGATTTCTTGGTTATTTGTTGGCTATGTTCTGTTGGTTTTCCTTTCATTTATTTTCACTATTTTATCTTGAGCTTCAAATAGTTTGCTCTGGCCAACTAATTCTGAAAAGCTGCTACATGTTCACTTTGATCATTATCTGACTCTCTCTTTTTCCTTCCAATTTTTAATTTTAGCTGATGAAATGCCACAACGGAGGATATTGTTTTGCAGTGTAAAAAGCATTGTTTTCTACAACTCCTGCTTCAAAGACCACTTGCTAAACGACATTGAGAACTCAAGCAGAGAAAAAAGAGAGATGGTATTTAGACGATTATTTTAAAGATTTGATCTTTTACACCTACTCAAAACACAAGGCCAGACTATTCAATTAGGCACTAAGCCATTTTCCATGACTTGCAAATTAATTATTGAAACTGGAACCTGCCATCTCTCCACAACTTTTACTCAGAATCCAGAATAAAGCTGTCTAGAACCAGGGTCATCAGATTGCTAAGCCAAAAACCAAAGAAGGGGCAGAAAATTTCCACGTTTCTGAACCCACCCAAGGACTGAGGAAAGCTTTTGCAGAGAGTAATCCTGCATTGGACACATGCATGACAAAATGGGTTTAAACTGAAAAAGGGCAGATTAATATTGGATGTTAGGAAGAAATTCTTTAACTGTGAGGGTGCTGAGGCACCGGAACATGTTTTCCAGAGAAGTTGTGGATGCCTCCTCCCTGGTAGTGTTCAAGATCAGGTTGGATAGGGCTTTGAGCAACCTGGTCTAACAGAATTGGGACTAGATAATCTTTAATATCCCTTCCAACTCAAGATATCCTATGATTCCATGAAAAGTAACTGTAATACCAGGCTCTTCTCTCCAGTTCCAAGGCCACTGTAAACACCAGTCATTTCTGCTGTGGATTATGAAACTTGAGAGATTATAAGAAGGATTTTTCCAGAAGATAGGAAGCAAAGTTAGTTTGTCTTTTGTTTTGTCCGAGGGGTATTTAGTTAGTTTTGTTTAGATTTTGTTGTTGTTGTTTGGGCGGTTTTTTTGTTATTTTTTAATTGCTTTCCCCTTCCTTTTCTGAAAGATGTGTGGAGTTTTCTGCTGTACGGACAAGCTTCCCACTGGCTGATTGGGACCTTAAAAACGGGCATCAGCTAGCACCACATTGCGCAGCCCAACAAATGCTATGGCATGCTGACAGCCTTGAAATATTCCGATGGTCAGCATTTACATTTGTACTGCCGACATATCCCTGATCTGCATTACCATTCTGACCCTTCTTTCCTGTTCTTTTGCACTGTGACTGACCCTCACAAAGATACAAATTCCAGTTTACTTCACTTCAAATGCAAGAGTGTGAGTCAGCCCCCTGAGGGAATAGCAAGGAATTCATTATAGCAACACAAGAGAAAGATGTGGAGGAAGTAATGTGCTTTCTTTACACAAAAGGGAAAAGGAATAAACGTGAGAGCACTAAGCAAAGCCCAAGAAATCTTGAGATGTAATCTAACATAGGGGCACCGAACTCAATTCTTATTGTCTGTAGGTGTATGGCCTTATTAAGGCTTAAAAAGTAAGCCAAGTCTTATCTGATCCCTGCTGCAGCCTGCCAAGCAAAGCAAGTGCTTCCAGAAGTAGAAATCTTCATGATCAATACAAAACCACAAGAGGTACCACTCTATTGTGGGTGAAATCTTTCAGAGAAATAAATAGCTAAGATTCCTGAGTCATAGAAATTAGAAGGGGGTAAGACCTACTCTGTTGTCTTGTCTACCCCACTACAAGTGTTATCTTAGACATATCTGTCTTATGCCACATCAGCATGATTTCCTTTCGAAAGATCCTAAAGAAAGACGCTTCCAACTGAACACAAAACCATCCTGAAACCATGTAGCTGTTAAGGATACCATTATCTTTTCCACAAGGACAAGCTGTTGGCCACGTTTCTCATTCCAATTGAGTAAATTACATTCTGATTATTCAAATTCTTTCCAAAACTAATTTTCTACTTTCCTATCCTCCCCTTCACTTTCAGTGGTATTATGCCGGACAGTGAAACATTGAGCTAAAAATCTGTCCCGTACCACCAAAGATGGGGCTGCATTTAAAAACTGTATCACATGTGAGTCCCGTACCAATGACAAAGGGTATAGAGGGGACATGTTTTACTACCATCCACTCAAAATGTAGTTGAAAAAAGGCAAAAGACCTTTAAAAATTGACAAGAAACGTGCACATTTTCGCACGGAATAAAGAAAAGATGGATCCAAATTACCTTCAGCAGGAGTGGCTGGAAAGACCTAATCAGCAGTAATTACTTTTTTATTTTCAATTTAAATAAATATTAAATTTTAAATTTTCTGTGCATAACAGACTTGCGTTTTTTTCTGTGCAATTTTTAACAGGGTGATTTTAGGATCCAGAAGGTTTTAAGAAGTAATAGGAAATAGTTGTAGTCTTGTCCATTTTTACTATTCCCCATAATTATTTTTTCTATAAGCTACCACCTACCACTCATTTTTATTTTCTTCTCTAAGAGTGCTTGCATCAAACTTGGAAACATCATTAACAAAGAATAACCCAGTAACATATAAAGTGCTGAACTGTGGCTAAAATTAAATTACAGGGAAAGATATGGTGCATATTTTTGTTTCAGAAACATTCAACAAGATTCACAAAGAGGAGCTAAATTCTCAGTACAGTGCTCAGATGGAATTAATGGCAGTTACAAACTCTACTAAAATCTGGAAAAGACCAATATCCATTACTGAACTGGCCCAGAGTTCCTATTTCTCAGAAATTAGGTAGTTTCTTCCAAGAATGGGACTTGGATTAAAATTTCTGCTAAATTGTTTTAAATACTTTTCACTACTTATTTTTAAAACAGATGTTCTTTGATATGCTGGTTTCAGGAGGGTGTGGATTTTCACGTGTTTTGCTGATTGCAGCACTGTTTTCCTGCAGAGTTCCCACTCTCAGTCAACTTACTTAAAAGTATTCAAGGAAGTGGAAGAAAATATTAAGTTATTTAGCAGCTTCCAGGACTCCAATAGTTGACGAAAAAGAAACCGGTACCGCAGAATATAATTCATAAAATCAAATAACGTGAATATGGAAAAGATGTTCCTTACCTTGTCGTGGCAGTGCTAGCCACTTTCCCAGTCTTGTATTGTGCCTTACTATTACCTGTTCCTGAGGAGAATTGCTCTGCCTCTTATGTTCTAGCTACCCAGTTTTTCTGGTTTTTCATCTGCTGGGTGTTGTGCAAATATTAAGGTCTAGGCAAATTTGACTCATCAGACTTGACCAAAGTTTAGTTAAGGTTTTAACGCAGAAAGATATGATTCCACCAAAGTCTATAAGCTTGAAACTCTGTCCCTCTTCAGCTTTCCTTTTTCTGGGCGACAACTTTATTCTGTTCCTCTTTGGATTTATGACTCAAGATAAGCTCCAGACTGCCAGCCCCAGAGACTGAGGTTCCCTTCCCACCTACAGCATGTGACCCCCACAGCACCTGTTGCAGCTATGGACAAGTGTAGCAAAAAAAAGTCATGGCACTGATTCCATGCTTTATCTTCTCCATTAACATATGAGCTAATTAGCAAGGTGATGCTTCCCAAACAGGGATGCCCTCACAGCAATATTTTCAGAAAGCCGTTCCTGAGGACAAACTGTGGCTTTACTGTTACTTGCAGAGCCCTTGACCTCCCGGCCAAAGCGATCAAATGGAAGGTTGTTTGTACTCTGTCATCAGTGGTATGGACACAAGACTGCTAGGAAGCAGCTTAGATAATTTTGTTTTAATATACAC
Source organism: Serilophus lunatus (assembly GCA_013399895.1). Lineage (NCBI taxonomy): Eukaryota > Metazoa > Chordata > Aves > Passeriformes > Eurylaimidae > Serilophus > Serilophus lunatus. Next base: position 121,626 of record VXBA01004386.1, on the reverse strand, counting down.
TACAGAACAAACAGCACATGCTTGCAGCTTTCAGAAGTCACTAGAGATCTGGGTCAGATTCAAATCAGCAACCTAGAGGTGAAAGTCTCCGTATCCCATTACCAAATCCTGAGACATCCAGTCCCCCATGCACATATTAATAGTTGATCATTATGAATTCCATGTTGGGATAATTAATTACTGCATCTGAACTCTGCCTTAGGAATTATTAGATCATTTGGGGCCTGTAATTTATTTTATTTAGCACTGTATGAAAATTGCTGCTTCTCTTTTTTTAAAAAAAAGCTCCTATACTTTAGGCTTTGTGAAGTACATGGTGTTTTCTGCAAAACGCAAACCACAAAACAAATATATCTCTTATTGGGCCTGGAGTAGTCCTAGAGGATTTGTTAGCAGGCTCTGATGATAGACGTGAGCAGCCATGCATCCAGCTAATGAGCTGGCCCAAGGGATAAAGAACACACCAAGCCACTAGCAATGGATGTGGAAAAAGAGCCAGGGGAATGGCAGAGCATGTTGCCAAATGATGAGTCTTAAAGGTGGCTTCCCATATGAAATTAAAGGGGTTTGCAAAAGCAAAATCTGTTTTTCTCACTCAAAAAATAAATCAGACAGTAAGACACATTCACTTCTGAAATGAATGTTCTCTCTGACTCCATTATGTTCTTAACAAGGCGAGCTCACTTATAGAGAGCCAAATCCTTCAGACGTGATTTAACCTGCACTTTCAGGAGGCTTTGGTAGGTATGGTGTAATGAGACCTGAATAAAGACACAGTCAAGGACTGTAGAAATTTTGGTCCTTTGTGGGTAAGCGTTATAATTCCAAAGAAGTTGTAAGAAGCCTATTCTACACACAGAAAGGTAAGGAAAAGTATCTGCATCTTTTTTTTTTCCACAGACCCTGATTTCTATTCTGTTCTTTGCTGCAGGGATTTGTCTTAGTTAGGTCTGAAATTCTCTTCAATCTGAGGGCCAAATTCTGCCCTTCAATACATGTGTGGAATTTACCTCTTGAAATATATATTTTATTTTCAGTACTGCAGACTAAAATACTGTCTATTGATCTCTTTTGCAGCAGACAATACTTTGTGTTGTTTTCACTTGTGTCAACAATTGGTAGGTATCTAACTATAGGATGAAAAGTGTCTCAGGAGATGTAACAGTGCGATCCAGGTTTGTTAACAATTGTAAGCCTCTATAAAACTTCAACCTGGGCCAGATCTGTCCACTTTATGTTAAGTAATGTAAACTGCAAATAATTTTATTTGCCTAAAAAGCCTCAGGAAAATTAGCTACATGAAACACAAAACAGGAACACTGACAGTTTTGTTTTCTAATGATTTCTTTCTTTCATCTTCATTTAGTCACCTGCTGGTAACTGACCCTGTAGTCCTAGAAAATTCCTATGAATCCTAAGAGAAATGTACTGACTTGTCTTCATGTTAGATAATACTTGGAAAAGCCCCGGTTTGTGTCCTGCAAAGGATAAAAGAAGAGAATCTTATTTGATCATAGTTTGCTGAAGCACTGCCCTCCTCAGCTCTTGTTTTTGCAGTGGAGAGTTTAGATTTCAGGGAACCTCTGTTTCTTAGATTGAGGTGGTAGACAGAAGATTTTGTCAACCCAAGTCCCATGGTAATAAATGGAAGGACTAACAAACATAAATGACCTCAGTAAATTGGGGCATCAAGACCATTGCAAGAATAGTGTCTGGCAAAATATAGCATACACACATCAGTAAGATAATTGCAGTTCAATGACAATCACTTGGTGACACTTTTGAAATACTGTGGCTCCTCTTTTGCCAGTAATGAACCCATAGTCACCCAAAGCTGCCCAGCAACTCTGTCTAGCACTGTATCACTGATAAAAACTGAGGGGAGGTTAAGTTGTGGTTGCACAGGACATGTTGATTACTCAGGTCTTGATTGGTGAGGCTTCCTTTCTTGTGAGGGAGCTGCCTGATATGTGTGATGGGATTTATACAGTTTAGGTATCAGAGTCAGTTATATGACCAAGTTATGAACATCTCTGATAGATTTCAAACTATTGTGCAGGAGAGAAACTATCATCATCACTACTGCTGAAAGTGTATTTAATGATCCATTCATCCCCAGTCACATCCCCCACAGTTACTGGTCCCATTTCCATCACATTTGTGATGTGTCTGTGCTTCCACATTTCCCATTTTAAAAGTTCTGGACTCTTACATGCAGCATTAAGATCTCTTATGACCCTCTGAGATGAATTCTAATTTCTTTTGAAAGATTATGATGACTTAACTTCAGGTGTGCCAGTACTTGTGGCCAAATCTTTTCTCTATTCTTCCAACCTGCCAAAGGCGAGCCTGAAATCCAAAGAGGACAAATCTTAGTGCAATTGTGTTGCTTTCTTTGAGCCAGCCTCATAGAAAAATTAGCCAACAAGTCATTTTTGAGTGTTGGCTATTTGTTATGGAACTACAAACCTCACAAGAGTTTTTGAAACATTAGGGAAATTAACATTATATTCTCAAATCTAACTAAAGAAACATGAGACTGACATTTCAAAGAACGGCTCAGATTCATTCTTACATTATCTCAGAAAAATGGTCTCAAACAGTAACTAATTTTCTCCATTTTCAATCACCTTTCCCACTATTTTATTACCAATCACAATAATCTGGCTGTTCATCACCATTGATCCAGCTGGGGTGTCTGAACTGCACCGCCCAGAAGCCATGGATGCTAACATGGTTTCCCTTAGAAAAGCAGAAACCTTTTGAGATTATGTGGAGTAGGGGTGGGGGAGAGGATGCCTTGTATTCTGAGCGGGTCATCTACTCTGAATCACTTCTCCCATTAGTGTAGAGTTACATAAATTGATTTTTCAGGCAGGTTGACACTCCAGAGCAAGGTGACAGGCCAGAACAGTGGCTGGACAGTAAGATATTTAGGGAAGCTAGCATGGGCTTTATGGAGCTGAATAATGCTCTTCAAGCCAAAATCATCTGTAGGACATAAGTGCTAAATTATGTTTCTTCTTCCCATACTGACAGGTCTCTGGAATCTGCAGGAATTCCCTGCTCCTCACAGGATATCACAGCGCACAGTATGCAGCTTTCAGGGATTGGCAACCTCACTTTTGTGATCTCTTGTAATGAAAGTTTACCCATAATGCCATAAGAATAAGGAAATAGAGCACTTGGTGACTGTAAAACTATCAGCGGCTCCCTGCTCAGTGCCTGCACTGCTCCTTCTCCTGGCCAAAGATAATCGCACATAGTTTGTTAAATTGAAACAGTTTGCTCATTTATATATTAACTTGTGAGGAGGTATTTCCAATTATCTTGGCATTCGTATCTTGGACAAGCTGTTTTCTCAAATCACCCTGGCACTTAATAGCCTGCGCTGACTGGTATTTCATATGACCCTGGCACTATTAGTCCAGCCTGGCTAGTGTTTCAATTCACCATGGCACTAATGATCTGGAAGTTGTTCTTGTTTTCCAGTACCCTAAAAAACACACAAAAATGGGAAAGAAAGAATGTTTTCAAAGGGGAAAAACAAGGCAAGCTGGAGCTGCTCACCATCTCTTCACTGTGTTCTTTCCTCATCTCCCTCTTCTTTAGCTGCCTATCCAGGAAACTATTAACAGCAGTGCTTTCTTGGTATTGTGGCATATGTCTGTTAGCTTGGGGTTCCCAACGTAGACATCTGAGCCCAAAAAAGTCCTGTGGAGACCCCAGGAGGTAGGACCTCCGTGAGAAGATTGCTATGAGCAAGAAGAAATGACTGAAGGGGAAAAGATCTCACTTGCACTCCCATTGCCGAGGCCGGACTTGCAGTGCCTTGCAAGAGGAGACCAGTCAGGAGCTCCTCTTGCAGAAGACACCAGGAGCCCTGACAGAGCATGGAGGTGGAGCACAAGCCAGAGCAGAGCAAGGGCTCAATCCATTTCCCTAATGCCAGGGCTTGCTCCCTGAGAACCCGCTCAAACAAAGAGGCAGACTCAGGCAAATGCCTCTCTACTTGTAGCTCTCACAGCTGAGACCTCTGAGAACCATCCCCTTTAGTAAGAGGTGAGCGAACAACCTGGACACTGGTCTTCATCAACCCAAGGTGGTCTCCACAAGCAGGGATGGGGGAATGCAGCAGGATAAGGGAGGGGACAATGCTGTAGGATCATGTTGTTTTATCATGCATTTTCTCTGCGTGGGGAGGGATGACTTTTAACTTTATTGTTAAGGTCAAGGTTTTCATACATGACATACATACAAGTGCTGCCCAAATATGATGTGCATTTCTAAGTTTACTGCAAATTTCACTCTTTTTTTCTTCATTGTGATTCGAATTGGCCAGTATTATTCTCATCTTCATAGAAGCAAACCCTATCCCACCCTGTCTTTAAAGAGAGAGAAGGGAGGGGGGGGAGAGAGAGAAAGAAAGAGAATATCACCCAGCTCCTGCAGAAAGGTTTTAGAAAATTTTACATCTCAGTATTTTTTAGCTTCCATTGTGCCCGATTATTGGTTCAATATGTATACTATGTTATTTAAATATAAGGGGGAAAATTGACTAGCAGTTATGGGAGAAGGCAGAGCTGTCACAACATATTCCTGCAAAGCCATGATTTGTTTTGTGTTCAGTCACACATTGTTTGGATTTCAGCTCTTGTTTCAGTCCTGGCCTTAGGGTTTTCTGAGCAGTGTTGAAAGTCAGATACACAGAGTGCTGCACTGAATTTTGTATTTTGTATTTCTAACACAGAAATTGGAAGAAGAGTTTCATAGATGGAGAGAGGGACACAGGACAAATTCATCCTTCATTATTAACAGATAGATAATCAGAAACAAGTTTGTAGGTATGCAGAATACATTACATGAGTGAGGGAGAGACAGAGTGTGTGTGTCTGTGTCTGTGTGTCTGTGAAGAAATATGTCTGGCATTCAGCAGGCTGACTCCCCTTCTCAGCTCCAGCCCTGAAGCCAGACTTGCTCAGGGAAATCCCTGTGCCCACAGGGGGAGAGTGGGAGTCCAGGGAAGACCCCAACAGCCTGTCTGATTCTTAGTCTTCCCACCACACTGCAGCTCCATCTGTCCTAGAAACCTCTGGTCCTCACATGCTCCATCCAGGTGTCAGAGGTGCAACTCAGATGCCAGAATCAGAAATTGTTTTTTATTGACATAGATAGATATATATATTCAATATAAACATAAAGAAACTCAGCTGGTAAGTCTGACAGGATGAACCATTCTAATGTCCAGATTTTTCTGGAGGTGTTTTTCATCTTTCCATACAGAATATCTATCCTTAAGTCTAAACAAATGTGGACAGGCAGAGGAAAATGGGCCAGGCATGCAGTTACTGCTAGCCTATGAGATTTACAAAATGCCCTTCTATTTGGTCATTATTTGAGTCATTCTCCAAATTCACAAACAAAACAATTCTTCAGAGCAGTGATGAGACAAAACTGTCAACCCAGCTGCAGCTTTCCTAAGGGATCTGCCACAATGTGTCACCTCAACAGATAGACTATTTATTGTGCAGTGTTTCTGCTCATAAAGAAAGGTGCTAGGAAACATGAAGGAAAGAATAATATGAAACCAATTTTTGGACGGAGAGAAGAAAATGTGGTGGGAGGTAATGTCCTGACCCCTCAGTACTCCTTTTCTGCTTCCAGGATGGAGATAGAGCATTGTCTTTGGGAAGGTTATATCAAGGTCTTTACCAAAAGTGCAGTAGTTGTATTAAAAGAAAGTTTTGTCTGATTTTAGATCTTTTTTTTATCCTAAGCACGAACTCAGTGTCTGTCGCCCCCTATATATAGTCATCACCCCACCTAGCAACAAGTGATAATAGGAGAAAGAATAGTCTGTCTCCTCCCATCCCCACCAAGCATACACAAATGCTGAGCAAAAAAGACTTTATTTCTGACATTTTTTGAAAAGCCAAAGCAATAATGGATGTAGCTTAAATGTTCTTCTCTGGGTCTTTTTAGCTGTTGCCATTTAGACTTATTGCCAGCCTGCAAGGACATTGTCTCTAAGTGATTATTTTTTATTGCCAATGTCAATGAAATAGAATAGAGAGGAAAGAAGATGTTGTAGCAGTTACTAAATCTGCAGAGAATAATTTTTGCTGCTGGTGGCTTTTCTTGTCTTTTAATATGACTTTATTCAGTTGACACCTTCTAGGGAACAAAAGTCTTTTGGAAAGGGAATGATCTGGAAATGTAATCGTAATATTATAGCAAGGTGACCTCCAAAGGTCCATGCCAGGGCATCAATGTGAGCAAACTTGATCTTCTGGAATAGCAGCAAAGAGCTTCTCAGCAATGTAGAGAACCATTCATAGTTTCACCTTTTGGTTCTGCTATTGCTGCAGTTAATTAAGGCACAGGACACTTCTCAGAGGTCTGGGAAGTTGTCACAGGTGGTGCCACCTTTGACCTTAATGGCCTCTGAATCAAATTTACAAAACTTTATTAATGTTGGAAAATTATTATTTCAGTCACAGAATTGTAAACTGATGTCAAACTGGGAGAGCTTATTCAAACCTCATCCATCCCAATCTAGACTAAAGGATAATCATAGTAATAACAACCCGCACTTGACAACATAAAATCACCTTCACAAAGAAAATCTATGTCATGGAAAACTAGAAGACTCCCATAAACATCAGAATAGTTTTCAGATAGTAACTGATATCCAGTTTAGGTCATATATCAGTTAACTAGAGGCAAAAATTCCCCACATATCTTCCTAACTTACAGGTGGATTTGGCTTAGAAATTTTCCAAACCTCAAAATATTTGTTTGCCTCAGTATTTTGAAGGAAAAATCCTGAAATGTAGAGAAGATTAACTTTATCTATCTTGTTCCTTAAAATTAGGCAGAAAACCTTACAGTCAAAGACTGATTTTTGACAATATTTCTCTGCTTGCTTCTGACAGGTAGAATTAAAAGTTTCTAGCTTCATAAACTTCTTAGTCCAAGTAAAGTGGGGAAAATTACCTCTTAAAAATGATGATGCCCACCGTTATCCCTGAAATGCAATGATAAAAACACCAAACTGGAAAGCTACCCCAATCCACTGAGGAGTTGGGGACAGGATGAGCAGAGCACTTTTCATCCTGATGGAGGTTCAACAGTCCTAGCAGTGCAAAGACCCTGGTTCCCAACTTGGTCCTTAAGTGAAGGTTTAATTTCTTAATTGCTGTTTCTTTTATGATTTATACTGCTGCACAATAAATACACTGATAAAGAGGATCTCATTGCATTTCTTCACATGAGAAGGATGCAAAGGCAAGGATGCAAAGACAAGCCAAACTGGAGAGGTGAATTAAAAGTTATCAATCATATCTCAATTTTCTGTAAAGTAATTGATTCCAGATTATGATAAAAAATTTGCTAAGGCAGACTCCAAAACCAAAATCACTCATCTGAAATAGTTAGATTAGAAGTCTGTTTTGGCCATTAATTTAGCTTTCTCTGTAGGTCTCTTCAGCTTTTAACAGTGTTCTATGGACTCTCTTAGGCTATCAAAATGACATTTACAATAGGCTTCATAGTGAACTGATAGGAGTCCACTGCAATGCAGGCATCTCTTGCAAAGCAGTGAAGAGAGCCAACACATGCCATTTTGCACAGTCGAGTAGCAAAAAGTACTCCTCAAGGGCATCAGGTCAACCTCAGCTCTCAAACTACTGCAGGACCTCAGTGCATAGAGGGCGAAAAAAATTATAACAAAGCCGTTACTGATTTGAAAAAAAAAGAAAAAATTCCTCCAACAACAGCTCCATGCCATCTAAAAATCTTATAGCAAGTGACATAGATCAGATATTATCTGTGCAACAGAGCTGAAGACCTAATCTGATTTTGACACAAACTGAGCCTATATTTCAGCTGATCAAAATATTTCTCACCTGGATCTTAGATGTTAGTATAATTTCTGCTGAAAAGCACAGTGATTGCTCTGTTTTTCTAATACATTCATCCCAAGGTTCACTTGTCCATCTGTTAAGTACTTACACATGCTTGTTTTAGGGGGATCATGTGTATGTGGTAGGTGACGGGAGAATTTCTACTGGTAGTTTTATTGCCGTTGAAACAGATAAACATATTTTCCTTAAAACCCAATGCATGACTTATCACAAAGATTGTTTTGTTTACAAATGATTTCTCATAATAGCAGGGCTTGATGCTCAATCTCTTTTTCAGACATAGCAAGGTCTAATTTAATTGCTGCAATCATCTAAAACAAAGTTTGTATTAATGGATAAAAATCATAAGGTGATGACTTACTACATATTCATGAACTCACAGTCCTGTAAACTACCTAACAGTGGCTTACCAACGTTGATAAAACTGGTTAGAAGAAAAAAAATAAGCATAGAAGTTACTCTGATTTTTAAATATTTGAATATTCTTACAAAGAAATCCAGTTACCAGGAGAGCAATCATACTAAAACACAACAGTGATTCCAGGTTGACCTTACTTTTCCCCAGCTAAGTCCTGTGAAGGCCTTGGGGATACATGCACAAATAGCTGAGCACAGTAGTGAGGAGAGGATAGGAAGGAGATCTGCCTGTTCAAGCAAAAGGAAAGGTCCTTGCTGCCCAGAAGGCAGCAGGAAAGCTCTTCTCAGTCTTGAAGCAAATAGGATAGCTGCCACTAGAGAGATTCAAACAACTGTGGGAAGACTGTGGAAAGATGTGTCTGGCAGAGATGACCACATTCTGGTTTTGAAGTTATTCTTCTTGCATGGGAAACTTTGTGCAATTAGAAGGGAAAACTCAGACCCCATAATATTGAGAACCACTTAGTAGCTACACATTTTTGCCAGCAGATGAGAAATTCATTCCTTCCTGTGTCATGGGAAGAATTGCCTGAGTAAGTTCTCCAACTGCACAGTCTGGCTTGCTACAGACACAGATCTGCAGGGAGAAGATTCAATAAACTTTCCCGGAAAAAAAAAAATGGAGAGTATCACAGGAAATCAAGAAAATGATCGTGACCTTGAGAGTTGAATGGATGCAGCAGGAGTGGTCCTCTCCCCCTGACATGAAGAGGAAAGGAAGGGAGGGCAGGGAAGATCTGTGATCCTCTCAACAGAGCAGTGAATCTGAACTAAAAAGCAAAGACAAAATTCAACCTAAACACGTGCTGGTGCCTACATCATTATTGTCCTAAGCTACCTCATGCTTTGCCAAAAACCCTTTGCCCTCATCTCCAGGAGCTTTGTTCACACAGATAGCATATAAATAAAATTCCTGGATAGACAAATATCCACATTGTCCTCGGGTGACTTTTAAAATACGCCTTTTGTGCAAAGAAACTAACATTTTCTAAAGCATTTTGGATCCATTCCTTCTGCAAACATAGAATACCTACGATGCTTTGTAGTACCGTTAGCTTGGTTAATGTTTTTTCATAAGGAATTCTAGCAGGAACCACCATTACAGAAGGAACTTAGTTCTTTGAACTGCTCTAAATAATGTAAGTTTCACTTTCATCCCAAGAAGTGTTAGGGATGCACAAAAACACACAGGGAATTTTGTGCTAGCACCACTGATTATATTACTTTCAAAAGAGAAATAAAATCTTACCCTGAAGCTCAGAATTATTAGAGTGAACAGCCAGAATCTATTATACTATAGAAATATCACACAGAGAGCATTCATGAAAGAATTCGCCAGACAACTTGCAATGGTATGAAATTGTTCATTTTGTACACATTGTCTCATTACTTACTTTACTCCTTATTAATGATGAAGTCATAATATGTGGGTAAATTAAAAGTCTTTCTGCTGTAACAGAGAAAAATTTTCCAAAATTCATCTGCTGGGTCTTAGTTACACTGCAGTTTTATGACAGATTTAGGCTGGTGGAGGGGCACATTTCCTACGTAAAAATTGGCTCCTACCTTCATGGCAGCATTGGCCCCACACAACCATGACATGAGCCAGATTGAGGAACTGGTCTGGTTGAGGATCAGTTTTCATCCCTGGCCTCCTTTTAGTGGCTTAATTTGAAACCAGTCAGTTCCATCACGTATATTCTGTCACCACAAAGGAAGCCACAGGAATACGCAGCCGAGAAGGACACTTCTACTGGGACACCAAAGATTGACAGTTCCTTGACTTCAAGAGATCATGAAACTCAACATGAGCTTTCCAAGCTTGGGGAAATCAACAAAAGAGGTGGTTCATACCAGGGCAACTTGCAGGCCGTCCTGTGAGTGTCAGCACTCACATCCACTGCTGTAATTACAACATGCCACCACTCTGAAGAGGTTGGACCAGACCTTTCTAGGGGACCAATGTGTACGCCAGCACTTCTAAGATCTCACCATTTCCAAGCACTAAGTGTGCTGTGTGCCCTCTCTAGCACCCTTAAAACTCCTTCATCCAGCCACATCTACTGCTCCCTTGCACAATGCTGGTAATGTTATTTTTTAATAGATTGCATAAAAAATATTACAGATAACATGAAAGGCACTTTTACCATCACGCTCACTGAGCAATCATGTCCCAAGGACTGTGTGTCACTCTTGCTCTGTCTGAGCTCCCTGTCACATTTCAAAGCAAGATTTTCTTTAGCTCCTGGGTGACTCAGGAACATAAGTTGTTTTTTAAAAGCAACTTGAGAACTAAAATTTCAGAAAAAATCCCAGGAAATTGACTCTCAGTCAATGACACTTTTGCATGCATTCCCATATGGCTTTGTTCTTAATTTGCCTAGAATATAATAGAAGCAAATTAGGCACTAAGGAATTGCGACTTATAAGAAATGCTTGTATTCTTATGGAGACTATGTAAAAACAAAGCAGACTTCAAGTTTTGTATTCCTCAAGGAAAAATAAATCTGTGAGACTTGATCTGAGAAATCCATTGTCTTTTCCCAAGCTCTAGGACCCGAGAACACTTGCTAGGCACTAGTGCATGCTTTGGCTCCACATCTGTACAAGATGTACACAGGCAGTTTCCATCTTTTCCTCTAAATCCCAGGGAAAGCCTGGCAAGCCAAAAGGCAGCCCTGAAATGCCCCGGTGCTCCCTTCAGGCAAATCACATTACAGCTAACATCTCCTCAGATGCACAGATACAGCTTTTGCAAATTTAGGACAAAATTCTTTTACAATTATTAGGCCAATTGCATCTTTCTCCTCTTTACAATTTACCTCAGTTGAACCTAAAAGTAAATTATGTCATTGTCAGTTGTGTTTTAAAAATACCCTTTTATATTTTTCAATATGCTCTGGTTTTTGTTAATTCTGCCATCTTTGTATATAGTTGTTAAAAAACTTGATATCTAAAGAAAAACACACAACCTCCCCAATCTGAACCCCAAGTATTCTTTCTTTATGTGTCTATTTTAATGCGTAGTGTCTAAAAGTTAGTATTTTGGCAATTACCATCAAGTGTTCCGAACGTTACTGAAGTCAGTGTATTTCATTTTTGCACCAACTTTGATGGGTTCAGATCAGCCTCAGAGCACTTAAATTCATGCCATATTTTCAATTCTCTCCTGCTTAGGGTGCTTCTCATGTGGAGATGAGCTGAATTAGAAGTAAGCCCATTAACCATTCTTCTTCCATATCTCATCAATACAGTCAGAACTTTGTCATGATTTTCAATGCCACATTTATGGCCCTGATCTACTTCTTTATTATTACTTAACCTTTTGGATGTGCCTGAGTTCACGCAGTCGGGGACCTGCTCTTCAAAGATAAACAAATTGTTGGAGAACTAAGCAATGCAGGAAATTCACGTGCTTTGCTACTGAATTAAAGGGTGGTAGGCTGACAAAGTCATTACTTTTAGTGACCACAGTGGGTTTTATATAGAAGAAAGGTTTCATTCCCTAAATTGGCTCACATGTTATTGCTAATGAATGTCTAACAAAGATTCTTCTCTATAAAATGTGATCATTTTACACAGGAGATTTATCAGTCGAGTTCTTGGAGGGATTGAGGCATTGGAGTCTTTTAAAAGTCCATTTTTTAAGTCTCTACTCCACATACTGCTTTTATGACCTAAAAAGCAAAGGGACTCCACATGCTGTAGGGTTCAATTGAAATTATTGTTGGAAGGTAGGAATACAACAGTAGGACTGTATTCATCACAAGAGTTACACTTTTTGTTGCTAGAGCTCAAGAAAAGTCCGTAAGGATCAGAGTTGCAAGCTGGCTCTTTCATTTGCTCATTCTTTGTGCTGCACTTTGTCTCTCTCTCTCTGGCAGTAGAGGGTCACTTGGTGCAGGCAGCGCTCATGCACGCTCGCCCTGCTAAAAGTTTTCTGGCAATTTGTTCAAAGGTTTCTATGTCTTGTTAAAATGCTAACACACGTACAGCCAGGCTGTTGTTCGTAAGCAGGAGCTCAGAGGGCCATGAGGTGCACGATGGGGCATCCACAGAAAGGGGGAATTCACATTACCTGCTTTTGGAATTTAGGGTGTGTACAGTTCGGAGCTGCTGTGGTCAAGGCTGTCAGCTCCCTCTGTGTTCAGCAGGAAGAGAGCTGGATATCTCTGAAGGGCAAGGCACAGCATCTCCATCAGATACTATACCTTTAGCACAGAGTACAGGAAATCTTTTCCTTGACTGAAGACCAAATAAGTCTTTGAAAATCCCCTTGGCAGGCCATGTGACAACAAATTTTAGCATTATCTAACAATAATAAACACACACACCAAGAACAAAAATTGTGTGGCCACAAGCCGTATGAAATGCAGCAGTAGACCATATCAGACCTCCTGCTATTTGCTCTGTACTGTCAGGAGAGGCATGAATACCTTACTCTTCATGCAGTGTATTACAGCATTCTGGCAAAGGAGTCTTGGGTATTAACAAAAGGGCTGTGCTATCATCGATAATAACAGCAGAGTGAGAAAAGAGGAAAAGGAATAGACAAAAGAAATCATATTTTGATGCCAAATATTTGTAGCTGTGCTCACTCAGGACCAGCAGCTCTGTACCTTCAAAGCTACCCTGGGGAAGGCAGTAGTTTGCAATTGCTGTAGTTATTAGGCAAAAGGCATTGAGCATAAGCTCTCTCTTCCATGGGACACTGAGATTTAAGTCTGAACACATGCACAGTCTTTAGCAGCAACTCCATCAACCACTCAGCATCCCAACACACAAGTCTTAACACACACTCTCATCATGCAATTTTGTGGAAATGAAGAGAGCACTTCCAGGGGTGGTCAGGCAATCTACATACAGATAAGCTAATAGGAGGCCAGCACAGTCCTGGTTAGGTGAGATCACATGACGATGTGCCTTTAGGCATCATCCAGCTCTGCTCTGGTGTGTATGAGCTGTTTCTGAGGAGGTACCTGTTCTCTCCTTACACCTCTACATGCAGCTGAGCTCCTCCCTGTCTCACTAGCTCCATAACCCAGATAAGGTATCAACCATTTGCAGGATCCCCAGATGCATTCTGCACATACAAGGAAACTGGGAGGGGACACAACCCTACCTACAAATGTGAAGCCCTAGGAGCTGACCAGAGAAGCCTATGTAGGGAGGATGGCATAATTCATAACACCTTTAGCTATCACCACTAGCAACTGAAAGGTGCTCAGGACTGCTCTGTGGCATGGAGGCACACACCAGCATAAGACAACCTGTGTCCATTTCCACTGTCCAGAACAACAGAGCCTTCTGCAGATCAACTCTAAGGAACTGCCTCTATGTTGTGCTGACTCCTAAGCTATGTCCAGCTACTGTCTGAGCTCCTGATGCAGGTCAAAACTGCACCAGAACTTCCTAACTCAGTAGGATAGACAATAAGAGACCTGAGAAGAAATGTAATACGGTGTGCAGACCTCCCCTCTATCCCTGCATTTCCTGAATTTTTTTCCTCAATAATAGCACCTTTAACACTTTTTCTTTGCTTGTTTTGACAGACAGTACAACTGACCAATCATCTGTTCATTAAGCAAGAATATTTGATTTAAAAAAATCATTATCATAAGCAGTCAGTCTTCACCAAAATGACAGTCCTTTCTGCCTCTTAATTGGTTGTTGTTTGCCTTTTATATGTTGTTGAACACCATTAAGAAGTCTTTGGATTACAAGATGAGAGGCTAAGAGCAGAAGGCAGTTTAGTTTCAGAGATGTCTTCCAGTCTATATCCATTAAAGTCTTAAGACAGGAGAGAAAAGGGGCTGTTGCCCATGAACCCATTCTAAATACTTTTCTTTTTGAAACTTACTTTGTAATCATTATCTTGGCTGTGGTCTTTTCATTTAACCTCATCTGCCTGCCTTTAAATTCATGGAACAGATTTGTATTGCCTTGGACTCTGCGCAATTGGCTGTTGTAATATTCTTGGACTTTTTTTTTTATGAAAACATTTGATACCATTAATCATATTGCCATATGTAATAAATTGGCTGCCTGTGGTACATTGCCTCAAACTGTCACATGGTTCCAATCACAGTTCTGCCAACTGAAAGTGGTTGTTGGAAACTCTGACTCTTCCTCTCCAGTGTGCCGATTGCGAGGTCCACGGGGCTCTGTCCTGTTTGTACTGTACATTAATGACCTGACGGCTGCCTCCCGGCACAAAGGCCAGGAGTTACAAGTATGCACATGTTTGTAAGTGCTGTTGTACATAAGCAATAATCTGTTTGATATCAAAGTCACATCATTACTAAGTCAGCTTTTTGACAGCATTTGTGAGGTTTGAAGGCTAATTCAGTGCATCTCTAATTTGCAGCTTAAATGTCTGCCAGAGTGAAAGGTGGAGAAGTGGGGGTGAGGGGAGAGAAGTATTAAATTTAGCTGTGTAAAATAATTCAGGGAACGCGAACATTGCTCCTGTGATTCGGCTTTTGTGACTGTCAGGGCTCTTGTCAAGTCACAGCTGGAATGCTGTGGATTTATAAGAACAATAGAGTTATTGGGGGGAGGACAGAGGGAGAAAGGAATAAAATGCTATTTGTGGCACTTCAGCTAACACTTTGACACAGGTTCTTTGGATCTTTCTAAGTAGGCATGGACAAACTGGTTTAAATTAAAAAAAACCCCACACACCAGAACTCCTGATCCTTTACTGAATTTTATCTTGATTTTTTTCTCAAAGTGGTGAAAAAATTCAATTCACTTTAGAGCCACAGCCAGAAAAACGACAGTGGCTTTGAATATTGTGAAGTGTCTTTCTATATGGCACTTGGATGTGGGGAAAAGGAAGGACACTACTGTAATGAAATGATTAATTATAAAATGGTTTGGGTTGGAAGGGACCTTAAGGATTATATAGTTTAAACCCCCCTCCCCTGGGCAAGAACATCTTCCACTAAAACAGGCTGCTCAAACTCTCATCCAAGTGGACCTTGAACACTTCCAGGGATGGGGCATCCACAGCTTCTCTGGGCAATCTGTTCCAGTGCCTCATCATCCTCACTGTAAAGAATTCCTTCTAATATCTAATCTAAACCTCCCCTCTCTTACTTTAAAACCATCCCCCTTGTCCTATCACTTGCCCTTGCAAAAAGGCTCTCTCCAGCTCTTCTATAGACCCCAGTCAGATATGGGAAAGTTGCTTGCTCTAAGGTCTCCTAGCAGACTTCTCATCTCCAGGATGGAGAACCCTAACTTTCTCAGCTTATCTTTATAGGAGTTATGCTCCAGCCCTTTGGTTACCTTCATGGCCTTCTCTGCACTCACTCCAACGGGTCATAATCATTTATATTATATTAGAACCCTAAACATGGATCAGGGCCCCATTGCATTGATTATGGTGGAAAGTCAGAACAAAGACAGCTTCCAGCTCCTGAGATCTTAGTCTGGTCTCCAAGCTCACTGAGGTTGTTCTGTCTAAAGC
Source organism: Serilophus lunatus (assembly GCA_013399895.1). Classification (NCBI taxonomy): domain Eukaryota; kingdom Metazoa; phylum Chordata; class Aves; order Passeriformes; family Eurylaimidae; genus Serilophus; species Serilophus lunatus. The sequence goes on along the minus strand of VXBA01004386.1, from coordinate 105,810 downwards.
CTTATTTCTGCTGGCTCTTAGTTGAAGAAAATACAGATACCTCTACAGATGTAGGTTAGGGATAAAAGAGGACCATGGACCCAACTGTTCTCACAGAACATTGATCAGACCAAGAAAAGGAAGCCTTGTAAACCCAAATGGAAAAAAGAAAGGGAAAATATTTGAAGAGAGCAAACAGACCTCCAGCATTCAGATACTTGAATTCTCTTGGCCAGACTGAGAAAAGGTGCTAGCTGTAGTGACGATGCAGTAATGTAAAATAGAGCATGTATTGGTAGCCAGAGCATATACATAGGACTTAAATCCATTCATATTCCAAGGTCTAGCCAGCTTTGTGCTATTTCTTTGTTTTATCTATGAATCTATCTAGGATGAATAATAAGAAAAGTCAATCTTGCCATTTTTATTTCTGTGCCCGTATAATGAGTTTGAGACATTATAATTTTCTTCCAATGTGGGGGTTATAATTTAAATCTCAGTAACATGATAAACACTAGACTAATGGAAGCTGCTATTCCAGCACTGGACTTTGGTCCTGGAGTCCTTAACTTCATTCCTATATACATTCAGGCACATAACTGTGAAACCAATGCGAAAGGAGAACAGGAATTCAAATTATCAAGGAAAAATACATTATCTCTTCTGACCCATTTTTTTTTCAAGTGATAGCTTATTTATTTATTTCTCTAAGTTGTTCCTCAAGCTTTGCTTGATCTATTTTTCTTAGAAGATAGCTTGAATTATTGTTTCACAGGCTTTTCTTTCTTGGGAAGTTACTCCAAAAGGATTTTTCCTCAGAGGTCTTGATCTTCCAGACCTTTATACCTGTGTTTAATTCAACATGTGATAAAAATCCCAGTTGTAAAATCATTTGTGAAAAAGACAAGCATGCACAAAAATGCCTCCATGATATCAGATTTAAAAGGAAAACTGCATAGTTGTCAAGTTAAAAATGCACAATACTGAATCATGCTGTCAGAAAGTTGACACCTCTACAATGCTTGGTATTTTACTACCTACTGGTGACATGTAGGGGGGGGGTGTTTTATAAAAAAAAAAAAAAAGTTTCATGAGCCTGAAAACAAAAGCTCTTGAAAGACTGCATGAACCATTGCCAAGTTGACTTTCATGTACACATCACTTTCTAAAACGTATATAACCAAAGGCATAATTTTAAAAGTGTCTGTAGATGCCTTGGAGTATTTCAGTGGTAACAACCAGATAACAGTTTTAATTCTGCACCATGACTTTTAGTAGCATTCTAGAGCAACCTTGTCAGGTGAGCTTATCTATACATACTTACCATATTGTTTTGATGTAACATAGACCAAATAGAAGACACTTATCTTCAGCTGAGAAAACGTTCTGGTTTTTGGTCTACAGTCATAGGCCTTAAGGGACCTGAGCACAGGAGCTTCTGGATACTCTCAAGTACTAAACAACATACAGGAAAGAATAAACATCTACTGTCTTGTCAGGTAATTCCAGTGGGTTTTTTGCCAAATGCCTTACTACTGCTACACAAAGTGGTCCCAAATAGTTGTCAAATGCCTTATTAACAGGTACAGACAAAAATCTCACTGTAGTTCAAAAAATACTAAAAAGCAAACAAACAAACAAAACCCAAATCAGCAAACCACAAACAGAGGAAAAAAACCCCATACAATTTAAAATTTTATGTGAATGCTCTAGAAAGCTGAGCAGTTGTAACTGAGAGGAATAAGAGTTAATTTGGGGCTCAAATTAAGAGGGGGAAAAAAGAGCAATTCACATCCACCTTTCCTAGGATTAACATTCTCCTTCAAGTATTGTGGCAGATGTCTAGAGGGAGGAGAGAAAAAACCCACCAAAACACTCAACAAAACAAATTACTCTGAAAATGACTCTAAAACAAGAGCCCATTCTTATTTTGAGCACGTTTAAATTAAAGCAAAAGTTGCCTGATGTGTTTTAGTGTAACTTTACAAACATGAAGTGGAAGGAGTTGGCTAACTTTGCAAGAATAAGCATATGCCTAATTTTAAGACTATAGGCAGATTAAGTTAAGAAGCTTTACAGGTTCGGTGTATCATTTATCAGTACATTGGATAAGAAAGCAAATGTCTGCAGAATCCTCATGACATTGACTATCTTTTTCCCCATTGACTGAGGGCAGACCTCATAGTAGTCCACAGCTCTTCTCTGTGGTGACCATTGACAGGCCATTCCCTCTGGTCTTGAAGCTGCGTCAGGGGAGGTGTAAGTTTAGGTTAGATATTATGAAAAGGTTCTTGTTAGGCTCTTGTTGGTGAAGTGGTTACAACACCAAGCCTGTCACAATTTGAAGAAATGTTTCGATAATGCTCTCAGGCACGTGGTGTTATTCCTGGGACCATGCTGGCAGGAATTGGCCTTTGATGATCCGCAGTGATCAGGTTCCTGAAGTATAGCTGTTTTCCAGTAACCATGCATGCTCGTTTTACTGTTCGGCTAAGGTATGTATTTCTAAAGTCTAGCCATTAACTATATAGAGGAAAAGTTTCTGAGCCAAAACTGCTCACCTTGGAAATCCAGGTCATGACTTTCAGCTACACACTATCTCAAAAGAAGAAATGAAAAGTTTAAAAAAATTTTTTTCTGATTTTTTTAATTTATGTGACACTTAACCCATGCCTTTTAGCTGTGTTGGTTTTTTTAAGCAAGTTGTTCTCTCACTAACTCACATTATACCATATGTAACTGTTTTCACACAAATAATCAGTGGAATAGAATTTTTAGATTTAGATCAAGAGAAAAAAAAAACAAAAATACTAAACTCTCTAGGCCTCCATAGAGTAAATTAAAGCACTTAGTGAAAAGAAATATTGGCATATACAAGGGCTTTGAATTTCAAATATCCTTCAAGAAGTTATTAAATAGAGACACTATTGCTGAGAAGGAGACAAAATACATCCATATTCCTTAGTATCCCTCTTACAATCGCAAAAGAAATAGTCATTATATTAGCTTAGTCTCAAAGTAATTTTTTCATTTTTAATGCTTTATGATTATTACAGATTTTTAAACTCCCAAAGAAGGCAGCAACTTATATGAACATTCCAGTTTTAGAAACATATTTGCATTCCAGTTTTGTCTTTCCAGTTGTCTGTCAATCTAAGAGCCACATACTAGGCTTTACCCTATTTGAACCTTCATGGCTTTGCTGCAGGTTTTAGCCTGTATTGCAATAAACTGTGCACATCAAGACAGGAATTTGCATCTCTACAGATTTGGCTCTCAAATCCAAAGAGGATGTGCCAAAGCTCAGAATCGTTCAAAATATCTTTCTACTTGCTGGTCAAAACTCTGTGCAGAATACATGTCCCGTCTGCTTAAGGGAACAAGCGAATACTCCTCTGCAAAACTCCTGAGACCATCAGCACTTTGAACACTTGTCTGAGAGCTGGCTGTCCCAGGGTCCCCAGTGCTCCCATCATGGACTTCATGCATTGAAAATGATTCCTCTCTTATCAGAGAGGTCAAGCTGTCTTCGTCACCTAGAACATCATGTTGCAACAGACGCCTCCTAGAAGGAGGACCTGCTGCTAAGCAATTACAGTCTCTGACCCAACATCGAGCAGGTTCTTGATGCAACCAATAGCTGGCAGACCTAGCCAGCATTTCCACAATATTTCCATCCTTCGGCAGTACAGGAGTCCGACAAAGTCCCAAAGAGCCTCTACCATCGCAGTGAACACTGATAGACGGAGCACGACTCTTAAATTTGTAGACTGCAGAAGAAAGTAACAAAACCAGATCAAGAAGAACAAATAAATTAAAGATCCAAAACCCAAGATAGAGCTTTTGTCTGACTGTACATACAGGACCTAATCAGTAAATATTTTATAGGTCTCATAGCATTTCCCTCCAGTCTTACCATAAGCCTTTGAGGACATAAATTGGTTATCACCAGATTAATGTAATATGTCCAAGGTCAGAACTAAGAATTAACTGAACTCTATTTTGTCCTCTAGTGCACAAACAACCCTTTCTGTTTTCCCAGGAAGAGCTGAAACCTCATGCTCTGGGAAACTAAGCCTGGAACTAAACCCAGGGACCATGATCACAATGCGCTTAGGATTTCAGTGTTCTCCCAACTTCATTCAAACCACTGCAACTGTTTTGCAATCCACCTAGCGTGCTTTAACTGAGTCTAAAAAGAGAAGACTAGAGCCATAAAAAATAAATAAAAATTAGAGGAAGGTAAAAACCTAAACATAAAACTTTCTTGAGCCTCAATATTTTATTTTGCCTTTTATTCAAGAGCTCAACTCATTTGATTTACTCCTGACTCTTTTTATCCCCTCTGCCCCTCCAGTATACCAATTCTCGGTTTCTATTTCTTTGTGGGTTTCCCGTCTTCTCAGGCATACTCTCTTTGCCAATTTCTGACCTTGAAGTATTCCTAGATAACCTTCATCAAACGACCAGCTGTGCCATTTGAAAAGGGTCAGTGTTACACAAAGCCTGTTCCAAGGCTAACAGGAACTTTCACCACTCTGGGCAGCAAGCACAGAAAGGTGGTTGGAGTCTTCCATGAGTTAGCCAGGAAGATTTCCACCTTGTGAGAGGACGCCTATGCTTATAAAACACCTCTGTACTTTGGAAGGAGGCTTCCTGCACATGTAAACTGGCTGATAGGGTCTGGAAACTACCTACCTATTACAATAAAGGCATCTGGCAGCACCCTTGCCTTTCAGTTCTGCTACAGAGAAGCTTTTGGGTTCCTCAGGACAAAAACTATCAGATCATTAGGAAACTGCTGTGCTGCTTCTTCCCTAACTCCAAATCACACTGGGTAGGTGCAAACCCTTTAGATCCTCCGTGCCATTTGTTCTTGGAGAGCTACAGAGGTGATCTGCACAATGGGAGGGTAACATTCCTGAAACTGGGAAGTAATTCCACTCAAATCATAGGGGACCAGGTTTTACTCCAAGCACTATATAAAGATGCCTTGAGTTAAGTTTCAAAGCCAGATATATTTCACAGAAAGAAGGAATTCTAGATCAAGTACTACAGGATGATATTTTTTTGTTTACTTCTTAAGTAAATAGGAGATTTTATGCCTTGGAGAAAAAAGCCAAAGCAAGGATAAAAGACAACATTTTGTGCAGGGCAGTGAAGTAGCAAGACAGCCACAGAGTTGTTACCTAACACCCTTTTAGTTTAAAGCCCTTATTTTAAAAATGTTGCACATGTGCGCACATAGACAAGACAAACAAGGAATGCAGGTTCAATAGCACCCATCTACAACTGAAATGAAGTAACCACACCCAATATCTATCATCTTTTTGCTGATCACCTTGCAAGACCCTAGGTTCATCTCCATTTTGTGACTCAAAAGTTTTCCGTCTACACCTTCTTCGCCGAGACCTAGCTAGGCGTGGTCTAGCACGCTGCTGGCTTTGGCTGTCTGGTGCAACATCCTCTTCTCCAGCAGAGCAAATGGCTTTTGGGCTGTTCCGAGGATCCATTTTAATAGGGTCTACCTAAAGAGCAAAGGTCAGCAAACAGAAGACCAGTCATAAAGTTACTGGTCTCACAGGAAGATGGGAAACAGGTTCCAAGAGCTATAAAAGCTTAGATTTACATCATACATTACAAATTTAAAGGGAAGCCTCAATGCTAGGTCAACAACAAACCTGTATTAGTGTAACAAGAACTTACCTTATAATTTAGCCCTGCTTTCTGTAAAAGGGCTTCCTTTCCTTATCTCTAGGTAGGAACACAGTGCTAATTCCACTAATATAGGAAGCTGGAGAGGATCAGGACTGTAAGAAGTAAATAAACCACTGGAGGCGGAGCTAACACAGCATCTTCTCATTTGTAATCAGCAAAGCCTTTCCAGGCCTAATGAAATGAGAAGAGGGTCCACAAAAGCTGTGTATAATTTTTGAGTCTTAAAGGAGTACAACGTGGCAAAATTTCCTTGGTCCTCAAAGAGGCAAAAGAGAAGAAAGGGTGAACCTCTTCCTTGGCTGAGATATGCTTAGCACAGGGACAAGAAAAGGGAGAAATAAATTCTTTTTGATTCTTTGTAATATATAAGAATATTTTATCATACCAAGATTTATCATTCTAAGATTTTCTTTCCGTTTTATTTGGTGCAAGCATCACTGCAGTAACTGAAGTACTTTTTCCTGTCTTCCTCATATCTGTTTCTCAGATCATGTGAAAATACAGTCATCCTTCTGGACTACCTGATCCTTACACAGCCTCCTCCTTAGCTCCAGCTACCTTACAGATTTTCATTAGCTTGAGTGTTTCTTAAGCTTCTGCTAGCACTTTGTGAATTCCTCTGAGACATTTTCACAACTCTTTTGAGGACCCAGCCACATAACCAAAAAACCCTCAGGCTTACAGCGAAGAGGAGGCAAATGATTTTTTGCACTGCCTTCTATGTCCTAGGTGCTGTTCAAAGAGAAAAGGCAGCTGCGAAACAAAGGCCCAAACCAAAGAGTCATCTGACTCTTTTAAACTAATGTCAGTTGGCGTTTGAAAGCACAAAATCAGCAATGTCTGTTCATGTGATCTGCAGACCCACAGGATAAGAGATAGCCCAAAGAGTATGCATGTAGGTACACTTTCTAAAAGTACTGAAAGCTTGATGAACTTCTTGTGGGTAGGGGGTGGTTTGATATTTATGATTATGATCATCATCACCTTAAAAAACAGCGCTAAGCCCTGGGTTCAAAATGCAACTGCACTGGTAAATCTTGTGTTTTCTCCTTGTCATATTTCAGAAGCAGTTAATTAAATGCAGACTTACTAAGTGACTAGCACCAGACCACAGAAAGCTCACTTAGTTTCTGGGCTCTGCTGTGTACGTGTTCAGCATAAAATGCTTCTTTCCTTCCCGATCTGTCAAAGGCAAGAGGATCATATCATGAGTTAGTGCTGGGGGAGGTGGGGGGTAAGGAATGGTGGCCCAGAAGTTGAGGTGGATGAAGGCTTGACGATCCAGCTCATATGACCTAATAGACTGTGTCACTGCCTTTGGGAAATACAAGCCTCCTGACACATGCCCCTGGCTGGAAGGTCAGAATAGAAAAGGCCAAGTTCAGAAAATGTAGCCCTCCAGCTGAGAAAAATAATCCAACCATGGATTGGAGAAAGCTTTATTTCTTCCTCTAACTTTTTTTTTCTCCAAAAATTTTCAGACTTGATGTGTTGCTGTAGTGCACTTCACATCTGATTAAATTAGTCACATCGCATTACACAGTATCAAATGTGACATGTTGCAATAGAATGTGAACAGCATATGAAGATGTACTGGCATCACAGAGCTTCTACCTGGTTCTGACACATCTGTCAGTTAGCAGCAAGTAAGGGAAGCATACAAGGTCCAAATCCTTCCTTGTTATTAAGTCATGCTTTTGCAGCTGGTCAGTAGTTGCAAAACATTTTATCAAATTAGTAATCAGTTACTCCAAGAAACTCTTAACTACCCCACAGCTGCTTGTGATAATACTGAAGGAAGTCTTTAATCATCCCTTACAAGCATTATAAATATGCTAACTAAAAGACTAGCAAGAGGTAGAGCATATAGGTAATTGCAATCTACAGAGATGAGAGTAGAGAAATTGTGTTATTGTCTGTGTACATATGGTGAGTATTATTTTGGGGGGTGCAGGAACACCACCATCAGGAAACTCTAACATGGATTTTCTCTAATCCTTTGATTTGCAGTGAGCTAGCTAGGTTTTAATTTGGTGTGGCCAAGATGACTACAAATGCATAGCTCAGTTTGGATTTGCTCTTGATTTGATGTTTTATCCAGGATTCTTGCAGGATAGCTTGTAAGAGAAGAAAACAATTTCTGTTGAACTATCTACCAAAGATCTTCTAACTCATTGTTATTTTTCTTCCATGTTCAATAACAGTATCCAATATGTAGCAAAGGATTGAGGTTTCCTATGAAATTGCTACCTAAGCAGTCAGGAGAGCCATTTAGTTGGCTAATCCACACTAAAAGACCAGAAAGGTGAAGTGCAAAGAATATTTGTATTATTGCCTCCACACATAACTTGGACTGGAAGCCCAGAGAAAATGGCCAAGTTAATTACTCTAAACCTCTGGTACAGGCCTGGCTACACAGTGTATTCCATGTAACTTATTTTTCATATGTATATAATGGAATATGAACTATGGAGAGCTCCATTTGCATTATTCATCTGAGGATGTAAGTTTTTAAGTTATAAATCAAAACCTTTTTCTCTTAAGCAGTACTGTGCTATTTTTGACAATTCTGAAGATCCCTATCTCAGCCAGTGCTGTGCTATAGCACAGGAGAAAGCTTTCTGTGCTTTGACAAGGCTCCTATGACCAAATCAGTTTAACTAGATGGATGCATTGTGGAGTGTCACAACTTGATACCATGGGATAGTACATGAATGTGAAGAAGGAGGTTGGTGTAGCTGGGAGGCTTCAGTAACTGAGCAAGTCTGGTTGCAATGCACATTCTCATTACCTTGTATTCCCTGGGGAACCTGTCCCTTTTTGTCCTTCTTTCACAGCATTCATCTTTCTTGTCCTGGGAAGAGAATAACCAAGTTTTGACAACTTTCATGGTGCATCTTTTACAGCAAAACTCCAGTTGTCTACAGTATCTGGGCACTACATTTTCAGAAAAATACAGTTACAATGCAGCTGTGAGAAGAATAGTGTGCAGGCTATAATAATGAAAGTTGTATTCAGGTTCTTAACCACTATTTACTTTGTGCTGCCTGATCTTCAGACACTATCATAGCCAAAAGTCTTCAGTCCAAACATGAACAATGCAAAATGATGTTGTGAATTTCCTGATGACGTTTTTCAGGATTGTTTTTCTCAGTGTTAACTGAGGACAGGTGTCCCCAATAAGCATGCATGTTATGAATCCATGGTGTTTAATGAAAAATTTGTTTGACTAATTTAAATTTGAATTTGAGTCAAGGACATGGGTAAATATTCAAGAAGCTAATATGCCAGAGTGCCTACAACCACAGACCTTACTTGGGGGGAAAAAAACACCAAGGGGTCCACCAAGAAGTTGAGCCCACAAAGCTCAGGACCTGCTCACCTTTGAAAACCTCATGTAGCTGTAGCTGACATAGGATATGTTTATTGTTCTTATTCTCTACAATTGGCTAGTTTTGAACCTTTTTCAGTGCATAATCCAGAAAGGGAGGACTGGTCACATTCATAGGTTGGCCTGGCTTCCTTCTTCTGTCTTTCTATGGTTCTTCTTTCTTCTCATTCAAATTCATGCATATTTAGCAGATGAAATGAATAACAAAAGGCAACTGTGTTGTAATCAATGCACATATGTAAACCAGTGCCTGCACAGCTGACCTTTACATTTCTCTGGATTTGGCTGGGTATAAAAGAAACTGCCAACACAATTTTCCATTGGCAATGATGTGTTTATGACTGTACTGAACTGTAACACTTTCTATTTTCTGGTGGATGAATACAGTAAGGAGGATGGTGATCGCCAAACCAGCTCTGGATCTGAAGTAACCCTGTGCAGTACTTCTTCAGAAGTCTGAATCAGTTCCAGGATAACTAAGTTGTGCTCTCAATGCTCCTTGCATTCAGCTGCTTGAGTAGTCCCTGTACTGAACTTCAGAAATTTGAAGGAAATACATCAAATACATGGTCATATATTTGCACCTGCAGCAGGTCTGATGGAGAGAAAAGGATTGACATTTGAGGGAGGTGGATGAGGACGTGTTCCCAAAAGAGAATCCTTGGAGGAGGAAGCTGCATGTAGTACAAAAGAAACCTCAAGCTGGAAAGCATATCTCAGGTTAGTACTGAATTAAAGACACTGTTGCCTTCTTCCTAGTCCATGGAAGATCTTACTTACTATACATCGTCATCAAAATGGAGTACCTTCCTACTTACCCTGTAGTTGGATATGTACACGGGTGGAATAAGTCTTGTATAACAACATAGGCAGACACTTTCTGAGGCTTAGGAGGTAAGATCATACATGAGTAAATGACCGGGACTTTGAATGGTCATGACTCTACACAAATAGGACATTTGAGCAGCTGCAGTCTGGTTTGAGATTTGCTATAACTTATAACACAGAAAATGTTGGCTCCAATCCAGACCAGGATCTGAGGACCACAACCTTTGTATTCACTGGCCAGTCCAGTAAAGATGAAGAAATTTGACACTGCACCAGCAGAAAGCCAGGATTTTAACTGCCATTCAACTGTTTGATTTGTCTAGAGATCTGGTATGCGTATTTCAGTGCTGGTGAAAGTAGAGGAATTATAATTTAATACTGAAGTCACCAGAGTGGAAAAACTGCAAAGTTACCCTCCCTCTTCACCCACTTGGTTTAGTCTGAAAAGACAGGAGCATCCAAAGTGCTTCCAGGAACACATGTACATATACAGACACGATGAAAACGACATGGCCATTGCCACAGCCAGAGCTGTGTGTTACCAGCCACCAATAAACTCAGTGCTGCAAAGGCACATACTGATGGGCACTCTGGGAGGCAAGAGTCTCTGCCTTCATAAGAAGAATGGGAGGTTTAAAAAACCTCTATGAATTAAGACTGCTGTTGCTTCTATAAAAAGTCAGGGAAACTAGTGTTTGGTTGCTCCTGAGCTGCATGGTTGCCACTGGAGGGTGGGACTAAATGGGGAGAAGGAGGAATTGTTGTTAAGCCTAGTTAACATGAGGCCACAAATTTAGGAGTGCAGGTATCTGGGGAATCCTACAAGTAAGAAGTAAAAGGGAAAGAGTGGTCCCTGTAGGAATCATTTCAAGTCCACTGAGATGTGAATGGCTGTCTAGGGTTTCTCTATCTGCTCTAGCTCCATGGAGCCCTCACAGGCACCACACTGGTGATTCGGTAATTGCCGTTTGTGTGAATCCAGCCCTTCAAGCTCAAGTTAGTTACCGCAGGGCAACAAGGGACTATTAGGAAATAAACTCAGTGAATTTGTGCCTCAGAAAGACATCCAGATATCTCCCTGTGTTACATCTAGGACTTGACTCTCACGGAACTGCCTGTAGTCTGCTGACCCTCAGGAGACCCTTGAAGGGCAAGTAAAGGGTAGTACCTGCTGCTTAGGGACAAGGAAGCAGAGGCAAGGGGAGGTAAGGATGGCAAAGGGCCACAGGGTGGGCCACAGGCAGGTTTAGAATTAATGACTGGAATTGACTATTTGTTTATTCCTCGTCCTTAACTGATAAAGGCTGTTCTGTCATTCAAAATAGAAGCAAGGCAGGCAAGTACCCTGTGAATGGGAGAAAGAAGATGCCTGAGGGATTCCCTTCAGCTTCCTAGATATGCTATTTGTGAAACAAGCATTAAGCACTATTTTTCCTTGGTAGCCACCTACGTCTATACTGAGGAGCATCCAGGAGATCTCCTGAGCTCCCACAACCAGGTCCTCACTCCCTCATGAAAGGGACCTACAGGAAATCTCGGGAAAGAAACCTGTGAGTATGTGAACGAAATTCTAGAAGAGAGTCAAATTCCGGCACAAGACCTCAGTATCTTGACACAGCCTCTTTCCAAGGCAGACAGGGCAAAGGGAATCCAGCTCAGAAGACTTCCTCTCAGTGTTTAGGGGAGCCTCTCTAAGCTGCTGCTGAAGCCCAACAGCCCCTTGCCTATTACTTCACACCACATACCCGTGAAGCATGTAACAGCTTTGCAGGTAGATATTCAGCCAATGTGTGGGGACATTTTCCAATTATTCACATCTAGGCATCATAGCACATTGCAAGCTAATCTGCTAGCTACTGAATTTGCATATACACAGGCTTTAATATAAGTGAAATGCACTTTCTGTGAACTCTGTCTCTCCTATACAGCATTTTCAAATAATATCTGCCCACTAGATTTAATAAATTTCTCTTATAATGTTTACAAGACTGCATGGACTCTTTCTCTTGACTAATTAACACTTCTTTAAATTCCTTTGACTAAAGCTTTTCATTGTCTGGTGAATAATACTTTATCAGGCTTTAGATATGACAATTTAGGGGAACGAATCGTATGTTCATTTAAAAAATAGTCTTTAATATTCTATCCTCTCAGAGTAAGATAGTGTAACAAGTCTTCCAGTATGTTGTTTGTTATCGAAAACACAGTAAAATAGCAGCTTTTTAACTTTAATGATGCCGTATCAATTTATACGGAAAAACAGGATATCTGGTTTTATCAAAGAGTTGATGGTTCAGAGGACTGCACCTTCATTCCAATCCTGATTCTGCTTACAAGAAATACATAGTACCATGAAAACTAGCATTGCCTTTGTCAGACTGAGCACTGCTTTATGATGAAAATGATCTTTGCCTGAATCCTACGGGAAAGAAAAAAAAAAAAAAAAAAAAGGATAAAATTCTGTACCATCTGGTTTTGTCATCAGAATTGCTGAAGAACTAAAGACACAATATTCCATACCAGAAAAGTTACTTAGAGCCTTTACAAAAGCAAGAGATCAGAAGTTGATGCCTTCAAAAACAGAGCTTCACAATTCCACAGCCAGAGAAAAGCTCTGTCTGATTTTCCTCACCAGGAGCCCTCAGTACTAACCACTCCTTTGATTTTTCTCAAAGTGTACTTGTGTGTCCTTCTTGCAGTGCCTGCTTCTGGACTCATGTCATCAGCCATGGACATCTGATTCTTTTTAATTCCTCACTTCAGTACCTCTGTGCTATGATAAAAGATTATCCAAAAGAATAGTCAATCAATTGTAGATAGCATAGATCTTTGTAAGAGGAGACCTTTGCTTTAAGAAGCAATAAAAACTTCATTTAAAAAAAACATACAACTGATATCTGATTTAGCAGCCTTTGAACTCACCAGCCTGAGTATGGAAGTTCAGGGTATATGGCTATTTGTTCAGGTGGACACCATTGACACTTGGGGGTCATATTTTTCAGATATTCTTTGCTATCATAACACTAAGAGATTCCTTTTTAAAACAAGGAAAAATAAAGCTGACAACACAGAGAGAGTGAAGAGGACAATCTGTCTCTTCTAATCATTGGGGGACTTTTGAGTTTAAATCATGCAATATGGTAGTCTCAGAATCTTCAAGAACAGATTTGAGTATCAATATTCACTAGTGAGTATATCCCTACTAGGTAAATTGAAACAGATTAGGAAAAAATCTGGGTTATAATGCTCTATGTATTACATAAAATGCGTTAAGTATTAGCATCCTTACACACAAAAGTAAAAAAGCAACAACACACACTAGCTAACATTTTTTCATTGTTTTATTTCTATAGTGAAATTTACCTTCCCACATGGAAAAATAAAGCAAATAGTAATATAGCTCCCTAAATATAGTTTTCATAATGACCGTATAATAAGCAAAGCTGGTGGCCTCACATATTATATGGTCCTATTAAAAAAGTGCATGCTTATTAACTTGCCATACCCAGATATTTTTCCTAAAGTTCTCAATACCAGGTGTCTACCTAAGCTGACTGGTCTTAAGAATCTTTCTTGGCCAAATTTTTTCAGCTATTTTCTAATCTATCTTAGGAAACCAATGAGGGTATTGTTCTTCCTAATTTTAAAATTCTGGTAGTCTTATCTTTCAGGCTTTTGAAGGCCTTATGCTTCAAAATGGGGATCCAATATTTGGCATAGTGCAATCTTTCCAGTAGGAGGTGATTTTACCATGCAAACCCTTCAAAACATGGAGTGCCAAGCCTCTGAAGTGTTAGGCTTTAGCAGTTTCTTGTCTCCAGCTCTGTTCCCCAATAGGCATGGTCCAGACAAGGAACCGGGATTTTCTTGCAGTTTCCAAATTCCTAGCATGGATGTATTATGGCTGGGTAAAGACTCAATTCAAACTCTCAAGAGCTCTTTTCTCCTGTGTTCACAGTAGACTTCCAGTAAAGCACCAGCAGCCTGGCCCAGCAACAGTTTTTCTGATGGGACCTATGTTTTGCTGTCTCACTGGGAATATCAGAGCATTCAGAGCTGTTGAGGACCCTAATAATGGCAGCGTTTAATGGCAGTGTTTTGTATAGTATATATGTACATATGCACACACTGTATATATAGAAGGAGTATATGTATTCATATGCTCAAATGCACATAGATTGTTCTGAAAGTTCAGATTCTTCACAACTCAAATTCTGGACTTGAAATTCTTGAATAGTTGAATCTTCTGTGTTCTTTTGTTCACCATTCATAAAACACAGACAACAGTCTTTCCTTATTTTATGTCAGTGTTGTGAAAACACTCCTCCTTACAGTATGAGGCCAAAAAGTACTGCAGTGAGGTGTACCATAAACACATCCACAGGGAGATGAAAATTCTGTCTTCCAAGAAGGATTTGATTGTTGTAAGAGATATAAAACACACAATCACACACTGAATAGCTGAAAGACAACGCTGGATAGTGTTTTGCTCTTTCAGGGACTAAGTTCTGCAAAGATCCCATGGAAGAAACAGAATTAGATCAGTTAACAAAGAATCTCACTGAAACATGATACTGATTCAAGGACAGCCTGAATTCTGGATTTGAGACCTTAGTAGTACTTGCTTATGTATCTTTTTTTGTATCTTGTATTTTATAACATGCTTTTAATTTTGTTTGTGTGATACAGTCTAAAGTATGACAGATCACTTTGGCAAGAAAGCACTGTACTGTAGAATTAATTTCATTGGTGTCTGCTGAAAACAAATCACAATGAACACACTTCTTTTAAAGTGTGCCAGTGTAAAATGACATTTAACATAGAAGATATGTTCAATTAAAAAAAAAAAAAAAAAAAGAAAGTAATGAATCAGAGAAGAAATGAACAAAGGAAACAGTGTGCCCAAGGAAGTACTAATTTAGACTAGCAGAGGGCTGAGAAGAGCTATTGAACAATTTCATTATCACATCCTTTTCAAAGAAGGAAGGCTCCTGCTTTCCTATTTCACAATAATTGGATGAAGAAATGTGGGTGGGAGCACAATTCATTGCAGAATTTGATGAATTATTTACTAATTAAGGAGAGAAACAGGAGAGTATGAGCTATATTACTTTGATATGAATGTTCCTTTTATTATATTATTTATACACATGCAATTGTTGCTTTTATTAACTAAGAGGTTAATCACTTGAATGGGATGCTTTGCATTCTTTACAATTACATACACCAGCAAATTGGCTAATTTTATGTGAAAAGAATAACCTAGCAATTTTTCTAGTACTTATCTGTATGGTGCAGTTTAATAACATTTTTGCACTGTGTAAAATGAATAAAGCAGCTGGTCTCATGTTTTGGCAGCAGCACTGCACATTGCAACATGGCACACACAGACTCAGGAGCCTTCATTGAGGTCCAGGCTCACTGCAGAGGTGATGACACACAACTCTCCCAGGCTGTATGATGAACCTGATGACGTACTGTGCCTCCAGACAGGCTGTTTATGGGACAGGCTTGTGAATGACTTCAAAGGTGACTGCTTCGCTTTTTCTGCAGCTGGGAGTGCCATTTTGTTACAGGGATATTGTTTCTGTAGCAAACTGAACACTGTCTAGACTGGATGAAATTAAACCTGCCCTGCAGTAAGCATTACATTCTAGTAGTGCAGCAGATGCAGAGAACCCTTCCCACACTCAGCCCTCTAGTTTTTGAGGCTGAAGAACTCATTCATTCCTTCTGCTGCTGCAGAGCTTCAATGTCTCTGCATGCAGAACACTGGTGCCATTAAGTTGCCTACAAGCCTTTACTCTGTACCATCAGCCAGACTAACACTTGATGGGAATTCCACTCTGATGCTGCTCCCTAAAAAGCACATCCAGGACTTTGTGGGACTGATGCTGTTCACATAAGTTCCAAAAAATGGAGCATGTGCCTGGTGGAAAAGAATTCTTCATCTGGACATCTCTTCA
The DNA here is from genome assembly GCA_013399895.1 of Serilophus lunatus. Classification (NCBI taxonomy): domain Eukaryota; kingdom Metazoa; phylum Chordata; class Aves; order Passeriformes; family Eurylaimidae; genus Serilophus; species Serilophus lunatus. The sequence continues at coordinate 89,928 of VXBA01004386.1, read as the reverse complement.
TGTCTAGATCACCTCACCAGAACTCCAGAGCCTATACTCTAGCTGTCCACAGCACTTTATTTTTTTTCTTTACATGCATATAGATTGTTAAAAAAAAAAAAAAACAAACATGTGGTCTCCAGACAGAAACACCTACCCCTGTTTAAAATATATAAAAATATGAAAGAATCTCTGTTTAGATTCCTCATTCACATGCCCTACCCTTTTTTCTCTGATACATATAAAGACATTGATACATTAACTTCATTTTTTAGTCGTCAGAAAAGTAAGTAAAGTACATGGTTTGTGTTGATGATGTAATAAGTTATTTAATGATTTTCACTGATTCAATGAAAAAATATATCTTATTGTTCACTGGAGATGGGGGATGGGAAATTAATACACATTTTGCTTTAGATATGAATCATTTTGGGAACATTAATGTGGGGGGGTTGTTTCAATTATAACCACGTGGGGCTTTATTAAATTTTAAAATGAAAAAAAAAAAAATGCAGATGGGGCAGCTCAGCCATGTAACTCACTTTTCTCGTCTATATAACACACCACAGTGCAGCCAAGCCAAGCATTCATGACTGCAGCCCTGGGAAGGTCTGAGGAAAGCCTGAACCCCACAGTGAAGGAGACTGTTCTCCATTGCCAGGAATAGACATTTTTTCCATTTATCAAACTCTTCCCACCTCAAGAGAGCATAGGAGCACTCTGACCAGTGTGGTTGTTCTGTGTGAGCATCCTTCTTTTGCCACAGCTGAATATGACCCAGGAGTCCTCAACAGTTGAGTCTAGGAGAAAAAACATTCTTATCTTGTCTAAGTCCAGATGACTGAACTCCCTCTCCAGTTGGCAGCTGTATTCTGAAGAAGACATGAGTCAAACATAAGTAACCAACATGCTCAGGACATGGAAATTAAAGGGTGAGGAAGTAATAATTATAGTAGGAGAGAAGCATGGTCTCTGTTCTCCAGTCCAGGAGAACAGGAAAGAAGCATCCTTATTGCACAGAAGCATAACTGAACAAATAGAACATACACACAAAGAAAGTAGATAAAGATTTCTTATGGAACAGTAGTGAAAAACCTTCCATTTAGTAACATTAAAATGTACTAAGGAAAAACAAAAACAAAGAGTTTATTATACCAGACACATATTTCATGGATCTATGGATGTGTAATTGAAAGAAGTTTTCCAAGTGAATTTTTTTTATCTGACTGAAATGCTTCTTTTCAGGAAGATCACACGAAAAACTCCATCAAAATTGACACCTTTCTCTTAAATATTTATTCATTAAAAAATCTGTCTCCTCTTTTTAATGGAAAGTCCATCCATCAAAACTTTTTCACTTGACCATTCTTTTGTGTTGTTGAAAAGATCAATCTCCCAGTCTGGGCTGAGGACCAGTCCCTCAGTGCGGAGGTGCACGAAAGGCTGTGTGGGGTAAAAAGACCCTCAGGAACGGGCACCATCAAGCAGGGGAGTCAGGGAGGTCTCATCCCCTCAGGCACCATTGCTGATGTTGTGCACAAAGCCGATTGCTGGTTTGGGGGCAGCAGCAGGCTGACCTTTCCTTCCTGGAGCCTCAGCATGTGGTATCACAGCACAGAGGCAGAAAGTGGGGGGAGGAATATGTTTGTTTCAGGCCTGCCCCCCAGATAGGCACAGATTCTTTTAACAGACCAACTTTGATTTGGAGAGCTTATTCACTTCAAGGCATCCATCTGAATGTGTAAAGAAGCTGAGCAGGGTTGCTAACACAGCAAAGGCAGACAAAAAAGAATGCAGTAGTAGTGATTGCTCAGATTGCAGGAATACACAATTTTGCCACCTCTTAAAAAAAAAAAGTGAGGCAAATATCTGAGTGGGGTGAGGCACTCTAATATCAAGAAAATCGGGAAGGCACAATTTTTCAAGGAGTGGACTCACACGCTTTGAAGCCTCAGGATAACACCTCACGTTTCTCCCTGACTTTCCTAGCTTTAAGAGTCTTGTGATTGCTTAGGTGCTATATGAAAGCTTCATTGGTCAAGTGAACCCATTGTGACGCTTTGATATAACTGGGCTAGCTGTATCTGCGCTTTTAAAATGAAAATTTAATAACAGTCCATGTGGTTATAATTAAAGAAAAATCCATTTACATTTTAAAATGCATACATTTTATTGAAAACAGGCTACATAAACACATCTGGAACACAGCTTTAGATAAAAAGCATATGCAGGGTCTGATTCTGTTATTGCTTATGCTGGAGTAAGTCAAAAATTACTCCATCAGAGTCAATTCACAGGTGTAAGACCAATGGGAGATCAGAATCTGACATAGGGCCTTTCATTTCAACAAACAGAACACTGCCAAGTTTCACTTCAATCTTGCAGCTTGGAAGAGAGAGGAACCAAAAGTTTATAGCCCACGTGAAGGATTATTGTATTACGAATAACTGAAGTTTATAGAAAAATTATTTCCAGTGGATAGACTTTCAGTTCCACTCTCCACAAAAGCAGACAGAAAAGCGGGAACTGACTTCTCAGCTTCAGTAGGTTTTTATTGGGAGATCTATACTCTAGGCAATGTCCAGATTTCTTCCATGCACTGCTACAAGTATTCCATTCTACCTTTCAGACTTTAAAAGCAATGTAACTGCAAATGATTGTATAATATTTAATCAAGTGGACTCTCCAAGTACTTTACAATCTACGGTGCCCATTTTGCCACACATTTTTCCATAGGCTTACCTTTTATTCCAGGGATAGTCAATGCAGGGATAAAGGATATGTAGAGCTAAAATGCCCAAAGTTCTCTATAGATTATGAATGGATAGACATAGCCTGAGTACTTGCAACATGTACTGAAATAAACAGGTAATAACAATCTTTCAATTCTACTCAGAACAGGACCTCAGCAGTGACACACAAACCAGATAGAGAGGTTTACTAACTTGGAAAAGCAAGTATCTTGGGGTTAAACATATTCCCTTTCTAGAAGAATTCAAACAAAGTCAACCAAAACATTATGACAGGATGTTAAATGTGTATTTTATTGCATTATGGGACACAAAGCAAATTCAAAATAAATGCAGTCCTTATTTTTCTCATATATGTATGTTCAACCACATGCATCCAGCCGGGCAGTAAATTAAAAACACTTCACTGAGGTAATGGTAGATAATTTATTCTGGTTTTATCCATTGGTTTTAGCTTCCAGACATGGGAGAAATTACTCTCCCTTTGCAGTTAACCTTATCTTTTTTCCAGTGGGATTTATCTCTCTACTGACCAGCAAAGGCTCAGGGTCTGCAAGATGTCAGATTTTCAATTTCATAAGTAAGGAAAAATTAAAACCTTGTAGTTCTGAGTGGGCTACATGCTTGGTCTATGTTGTGTTGTGACCAACAGGATGAACATGTGTACTTGCACACTTCATTTAATCCACTGCTGTAATGTTATAATTTCTGGGATAGAATGTGGCCACCACCTAAGAGTCCTTCACTATATTATGAACAATGAAGGAAACACGATATATTAGAAGCTCAGAATAAATTTTAGGGTTGAAAGAATTAAGTTACTCTGAGTAGAATTTGGTCCTGATACAAAAGCTACCATCTTCACCTTTTGAAGCATGCCATGGGATGCTTAATGACCACAGATGGTTGAGACCTCAGTTTTACGTCTCATCTTAGAGAGGCAGAACAGCCTTTATAGATCTAGAAGTAACTAACTACTGGCAAAAGCTGAAACTTTTACATTTAATGAAGCTGAGGATCTAAGAGCAAATAACAACTATTGAACTTGTTATGGGCAAACCCAGAGCCTGATTAAGTCCATGGAGCATTCACTCAAAAAAAGCAGCCCACTGTGGTTTACATGTCAACTCTCCTTCACTGTTAAAGAAATCACTAAGATCTCTGTGGTCTGTGGACACAAAAATGCATCTGCTCTGCTTACCAAGACGAAAGACTACACTTCCAGTGAAGCCTGTAAGCTGTGCTGGGAATGAACTCTCTTGGGACTGTTTCTCAGCTGGAGACTCACCTCACTGTATGGCAAGTCTGAAAAAGCACGCAGATAATACAGGGGAAATAATAAGGCTGTATTCTTCAGCTTCGTTTCCCCTGAAAAAAAAACTAGCATGAGCCTCCAACTCTGGGATTTTTTGAGGATATAATTCAGGAGGTTAGGTTGGTTTAATTTGGAGGGCTTCTTCTAAACTGGTCTGGGATGTGTTGAATTCAGAAACCCTAGACTTGTGCAGTGTACAGGCCACTCTACAGCTCTCTGATGTTTTTGTGCTTTGCAGTCATTTTCGGCTGCTTTGCTGCCAAGCTTTGCAATTAACTGGAATGTACAAACATTTCTCCTGGGTTTGAAGGGAGCAGAGACCTGTCTGTATGCTGAAGGTCATGTGAGAAGTTTCGGCAGGGTGCACTGTCTGAAGCGACAGCCTCCTGACATCCCCCTTGCAACCCAGTGTGCTCATTCTAGATGTTTTTTGACCATAGTTTGGCTGCTCTCACTGTTTATTTTGGAGCTGGAAACTATACCCAAAAGGAGAGCGGTGTTTTTATTGCCCAGCGGGAGGCTGAGCCTGTGAATCGGATCTGATCTGACTCACCACTGTAGGAGAGAAAACAAGCACATCCTGAGCCTCGATCCAAGCGTTGAGTCCTTACCTAAACCCCTAGCCCCAGGGAACTCCAAGAGCTGGAGTCTGGCAATCCTTGAGTCTCTAAAGAATTATGCATAGACTTCTTCCCGTGCAGTCAGACTTACAGTGAGGAGGCTTCCCACAGCAACAGGGGACAGTAAGGATTACTATGATTTTGCATAGTTCTATATAGTTTGAAGTAAGTTTTTTTGTAAACAGAGAATTCCTCTTCTGATTTTGGTGTACAGTTCTGGTTTATAGCCCTTTTTAATTTCTTAATACTTGAAAGCATACATTGGAGGATATATGGTGTATGCTGATTGATCTTATGTGTCATTTAAAAGGTAAGATACTAGGAATCATTCATATCTGAGTTATACCTATATAAGACCAAAATAACTCCAGTGGAACACATTGATACTGACTCACAGCAAAGCAGCAACTCAGGGTTGTGCATCTTGGCTGTTAGGCCCTCGTAGGGGGTGGGGCTAAATTTGAAATTCTGAGCTTTAACTTCTGTATATGGCTGCTCTTTGTGCCAACAGCCTAAAAATAATTTCTCTATCTTTGTTAAAGTAGTTTCAAATCTATGCATAAGTATTCCTGTAAAATGTTAAGTATATTGTTACTGTTGAGCACAGATAATGTTGACTTTAAAAGCAAATCCTTTTCACATTTCACCATTGAGAAAAATGATATTCAGAGAGAAGGAAAACAGGGCTTAACTGAAGGTAACATGAAAGCTGTGAAGGGGGCTCCAAGGGAAGTTCTATGCTTTCACGTCTGTTACAGAAAAAAACTGAATGAAGGGAGCAGCAGGATTAGCAGGAAGTCATATTTTAAAGCTGGAGACATAAGATAAAAACTTGTCTGAAAACAAAGTCTCTAGTCAGCAGGATTAATAAAATGTCAGGTTTCTTAAAAAAATGTTCCTAATAATAAAAAAGAATAATAATCAAGACTCTGTTTTTATTGCAACATTTATTCTTTTGCTCTTCTGAATATGGAAACTCAAAAGTTACATGTCAGCAGACAATCTCTTCCCCTATAGTTAAAAGGGTAGGTTGCTTCCAAGATATGATACGATAGACATGCATGATACTGTATAATATTGCACAAGGACTATTTTATCTTTCTAAAAGCCATACTGTACAATACTGAACTAGTTTTGCTAGTCCCTCTGATGGATACAAAGTGCAAAGTGGTATCCATATGGCCCTATGGAAGTATAACATCACATTCTTGTAGCTTATACAAGTTTAATGGCACTGAATTAGCATGGGCTGCCCTTTGGTGCTAATTCTTTCTGCACTCAGGGGGTTAAAGGAGCTTCATACTATCCAGATGTTCAGTGGCTCCAGCAAATGAAAGATTAGCAATTTTTGCAACTGCTGCTGTTTCTTCTGCTCCTTTTTTAAAGCTGATATTTTCCTTAAGAACTTGCTTAATATCTGAGTCAGAGGAATCTCTTCCCTGAGGTCAATCAATCAATAGGCTGCACAGGAAAAGGAACAAAATGTAGAGGAGGTAGGCCTGAGTTGTATTAATTTGTTTACAGGAATTGTTTTCCAGGGACCAATACATTTGTCCCAGGGCTTCTTTTTCATCTGTGAAATAGGAATCAAGCACAGCATACAATAATAATAATAATAATATCTTCAAAAACACCCATCTTTTTTAGTGCTAGTGAATAATTGTCCATTTTAATTTTTCAGATTAGACTACAAACAAGTGATACAGGTATCAGAAATATAACTATCTTAATTCCAGCCTGCCAACAACAAGGCTTCCTGGAGACTAATAGGAAAAGTAGCCAATATTAATTTCAATAAATAAATGCCAGCTTCATATCTGCTAAGCCTGTCTTTTGTATACATAGGTTTACTTAGGTTCCTGCTGCTGCAAAAGGTGTTCAAGCACGGAATAAGTAGAGCTCCAATGAGACAAAACCTTCTGCCTCAGCTGGCATTTTAAAATCTGTTTTCTATCTGCAGCTCAGCTAGAATTATTCTAACCTCAACAGAATTTCTAGATTTCACATCTTGCTCTAATATGTTCTTTTCCAGTGCTCCAGTCATCGTACAGGAAGCAACGAATTGTCTGAGGCAGAAAGCAATGTCGGATGTGTGTTACTAGTACCGTGACCGTGCACTGTGAAACTCCCCTAATGAAGACATGCACCAGGCTGCTCTTACTGCTCTTCCTCTGCCTTTTGTGGAGTCCAGACATGTACTGTGCCTGGGAACAAGCTCCTTCTCATGTAACCCCACCAGCTTCCTAGCAAAAACTAGGTGAGGATAGTAGCATCTCATATTACTTGAGCAGATTTGGGGGCATGCTGGTAACTAGTTACTTGAAGAAAGTACTGGCTTAAACTTACAATTAGTTGAATTAATTACTTACTCAATTTCATAGGCACTGATATGTTTGTTTGACGTTGATTCTCAGGGCCCTAAGGGCACTTCCAGCCTATCCATACCCTGCCTCCTCCAGGGCTCCTCCTCTCTGTGCCCAAAACGGTGAGCATCCTAGACATCTCAATCTCCTCGTCTACAAGGGGCAGGAAACAGTTTAAGAGTGCTGAGTGGCATAAAAGGGAAGAGGCACTTTAAGGATAAGGGTTCTCCCACAGCAGAGGACTCAGATATGGGCTTCCATTGATTCCAGCATGGCCATCAGAGGTGCACTGTTGTAGCCTGAGGCACATAACTATGTTGTAAATGGTTCAGGACTAGCATGGAGCATAAATAGGTTGGGCCATGTTTACATACATATTTGTCTGGTATTGCTCCAGAAGTAGAGGGTGTTGGCAGGGAGACAGTGGTGCTCTGAGGACTCAAGGCTACAGTAAAAAGGAGCTACAGAACACGGCAAACACATGAAATATCAGTCTCTGCAGAAAATCTCCAAACATTACCAGACTTCATGAAATATGAGAACTTCTCATATTATATGCTTACAACTATATGCTTGCAGAGGTAGTAACCCCCCATTCTTTTCCACAATAGAATAAAGGTTCTTGAAATCTAGACATGAGAGGAAAGAGAGGGAAAGAGAGAAAAGCAGGAAGGGAATCAAAATGAAAAAACCTAACAAGGATCTTCCATCAATTCCAATGTGAGAACCTCAAGGGATGGAAAAGCTGATTCTCTGGGACTTCTCCTTAAAACTTGTCCCCTCCTAAACACTTTTAATATGTTAGTGGCCAGCTATGCTTATATATTTTGAAGAGATCTATAGAATTTTATTATGTAGAATTTTTATTATGCTCTGTTTAGCAACACCTTTTATCACAGGTCAGATTTGACATTGTCCAGTTGCATGCATATGAGCCTTATATGCAAATGTTTGATTTTAAATCTGGGCAGTACTACCTCACCATTTAACAAAAGGAAATTCTCAGCACAAGGAAGGCTAAGCCTTGGCATGTTACTTTCTTCTAACATGACAGATCCTGAAGGCTGCTTCTATAAACATTGGGCTTTGGGAAGGCATAGGAAGCTCTAGTGGCTGGTTAAGAGACTCCTCTCTCTTACAATTCCAGCAGAAGCAGGAGTTTATGGATGCAGCAGGGAAGAGTTACAGCAAAAGGGGCAAGGAGCAATGGAGAAAGTTAATGATCAGATCAAAGAATTCCACTCTTGAAAACTAATAGCATTACCTCTGTGTTCGTAAGACCTGCAAACTCAATCAGAGCATAGCAAGTGGGAGAATATACTACCTGGCACCAAACCTAATTCGGGAATTGTGTAGAACAGTGATGAGAGGCAGGTATTTGGAGGGCACTGAATCAGCAGCAGATGACAAACTCACCACAGAGACTTTGCTAATCTATCAGACCAAAGCTGCTGTTGGCCAAGCAGATAGATCAAATCCGAAGCCCTGTGGGTTGTCCCCAGTAGGGTGAGAAAATCATGACGATCTAGTGTTTTAGATATAGTTCTTTTTATTTAACAGAAATACATGAAACCTTGCTTCCCAGAGCATGGGCAGAGAACCAGACAACAGGAGCTGTTTCACTTTTTACAGTTCCTGGCTTCTTTTAGTCAGCATTCAGTCCCTAAACTCTCTCTCCAGGTAGCTGTTTTGTATCAGGGCCACATTAGTAGTGCTCTTGCATCTGTCATGTTTTACCTCACTGACTCTTCCCTCAGTTGCTCTGATCTTTCTGTTGTTTCTCAGAGACACTGAATTACAGCCCAGTGTATCGGCCCATGGTTTGCTGTGCCAGCTGTGGATTGTTTTGCAGCTAATGTGTTTTTGTGCAAATTGTACTATATTTTGGGGGGGAATGGTTGTTCTTTATCATATCTCTGATACTACAGCCATCTGATATTCTTAGCCATCTGAGAAGAAGGTGCAAGACCAGCCCCATCAATTGAAATTCAGTCCAGCTTGTGAGACTAGTCTAAAACCCTGCACGTTCACTAAATCATTTGCTTTTGACAGCTGTCCAATGAAACAAGACCTTTTTTTTCCAATAGGAAACATGGACTTGAACCTCAAGCCAGTGTCAGGGGATGACTGATATCTACCTTGTAGGCTCTAAATGCAAATTGAGTATTTGTAAGAGCAAATGCTCTCTCTGAAAAACCAAATACAACATCAGCTCTGTCCTATATAAGAAGACTGTGCAATTCAGGAAGTATCTTGGGGCAATCAGCTTCTATAAGGAAGTCGTGGTCACTGGAAAAGATCACAACTTCACCTCTTCCCCACTTCTTTCCTCTGCACAATGGGGAAACCATTTTCTCTCTCTGACATTCTATGCCTTTTTATATTTCTCTTCTGCCACTCAGTTCAGCCATAATCCCACAGCACACTGTGTTCCTTTGTCTAATTGGCTTCCTTGAGTCTGGCTGGCCTTGGATCATCATGCTGTCCAAGGCATCAAACGACACTGGTGGACACCTCAGGGCAGGAACAGCATCTCTGCCACATAACAGGAGTTACCACAATTTACGCAATAAAAATGAGAATACCAGTAAGAAAAGTCACCTTGGCTGTCCAGCTCCTTCTCTCCTTGAACTCCAGTGGCTCCTTGGCTTTTGAAATAATGTAGCATAGAAAGCTAGTCTCCCAGGCACTGAGTTTCTTCTTCTGCTGGGCTCCAGCCAGCTGCTCCCTTTGCCTACTTTCTCTCTTCATTGACAATTTATTGGCTGCCGTACTTTCTTTTTTTCCTCTTAAATTTTCTCTTTTCTGGGCAATCCTTATACTTGACTCACCTGGCAGTATATTTCCTCTGTACTTGAGCAAAAGCATGTCAACTGCAAGGGAAAAAAGAGCCATTCCTCACTGAACCTGCCACAGTGCCACGGCCGTGCCTGTTAGCATCAAAATACAGTGTGCTTGGGAAATGAAACTGCTCTTCCATTTCAGTGCTACCTCCCGCTTGTACCTTTATACTTGGCTTATTTGGATCATCTCAGAGGGCTCTGGAGGATGGTCTCAAACATCCATGACTCCCACCTCACCAATGGCCTCTCTTCAATCTGGGCTCCAAGCTTAGTTCCCCTATTCCCCCTTCCAGTTGCTATGCCCGTATCTCCCATGGGTATTCATTTCTATGCTCAGCTTCTGAAAGCATGTTTAAAATCACTTTACATTTAAATTAGCTAAGGGCCCTAATGTTTGGATTATGACTAAAGAGCAAGTGGGTTGTAACTCTTTCCTCTCCTTTGAAAATTTACATCTGGATTAAGGTAGGATGAAATTTTCCCCCCTCCAACTCAGCCTTCATCCTTTCTCCCAGCAGGTCCTCACGTCTAGCACCAGTAGGAACAGCCTGTCCGTGCTTGGGACTAATCAGGACTGGCCACAGGATGTCACTATTACTCCACAAACATACAGAGAGTGAGGTGTTTGTTTACAGAAGGGCAGGGTCTGAGCTTTGGTTGTCTACAACATATTCCGCCAGCATGCTCAGCTCCCGAGTGGTACTTCAGGAGACACCTCCTCATGCTGTCCAACAGAGCTGGAGTCCTGTGTAGAGTTTGGCTAGGTGCAAGTCCACGTGCACATGCTAGCTTCACTTTGTCCCAAGTTTACATAGCCCTTGGATTTCACCTTGGATATGGGATTCAAACGCTCAAAGTCGGCCAAGAATTGCTTGTTTCAAGCCAAAATCACATTAAGCCTCAAAGTATCAAATGGTTCCCTGTAAAACCTTAAATCAGCACAGGTCCCCTCCAACTCAGACTAGGCTCATAAAACTTACGGTAAAATTCAGTTTCAAGTTTGTAACAAAACCCAAAGGCAGGTTTCAGGTTTGCATTTGGATTTTGTTCTGAATGTTTGCATAGCTCTGCTCAATGCAAGGTCACAGGCACTGAGTGGGGAAAGGCCTTTTAAATGTTTCCATTCTCCAAAACACGGATAAGCACATGACTGTGAGCTGGTGCAGCTGTGGGGTGAAAATTCAAATGCAGCAGCAGATAGAAACGTCCACTCAGGAGAAGTAAATCTTCATAAGTACAAATAGAAACCAGTTAAGACCAGTTAATAGAAATATCCAGAAATAGCTAAGTAAAAGGGTCAAAAGAAAATTTGTCCATCCTGGAAAGCTGACTATCAATGTGTCAATAAGGATTCTTTCTCTCTTTTCCCTGTTATCTCTTCAGCATCTTGTCCCTTTCTTCTTATTCCTCAAGATGTATGAGCTGTTGTGCCTCAGATCTGTTTTGGGGAATCTCCAGCTCCCTTCCATGCCAGTAAATTTTACTATTCACATCTTGGTCATGAAACATCTCAATTCACAAAAATCTTCTGTTTGTATATTATCCTTGATTTCTTGAGTTCTGAGAACTTACTCCATGTTTACACCTCACTGTATTGAATTCAAAGGGCTTGTAGTTATTTTATCCTTTTTTTTTTTTTTCTGGAAAAGCATTATATGATTTGCAACCCAGGAAAAAAACCCATATATTTGTACAAATACTATTATGTTCTTAATCTGTGCCCTTTTTTTTCAAAAATTGGGTGATGAACTGAGGCTTCTCTTACAATTTGTTAGCCTTTTTGGTAGCACTGGGAAAAATTTTTTTCCTTCGAATAATGAGGAAGCTAAAACACCAGAGGCAGTCATATCCTATTCCTCTACAAAACAGGAATGTTTTTCTCACTACTGGTCCAGAAATGCCTATTCTGCAATATTGATGCCATGATGGGTAACAGACAGCAGGAGACACACTTGGAAGAGAGACCTCTACAGAAAATTAATTTAGACAGACCTGTCTTCACGAAAGTTAGGCACATTATTTTGGGAGCCAAAGTTCACTGATATGACCTGAATAGGCTAAGATCAATTGGACAAAGCCTAATAGAAAAATCTAGAACTGAATTTCTTCGGTTTCTGTGGAGCAGAAATATAAGAATCTGTAAAAGCTGAGAGTTTCTACCTTATGAGAGGTGGAGAGTTTCCACAACTCTTATTCTGTATTTGGGTTTTTTTCTATAGTCTCAGTGCCCTGTCACCAATTCCCATGGGCTTTAACAATAAGCCTCAGGCCTTGGCGTTTGGTACATCTTACTGTTTATCTTGAAGGACTCTTGATTGGGACTTTGTCTGTTTATCTAATGCTTTCTGTTCTGTCTCCTGCCACCAAGAGATAAAGGGAAACACCATTCACCTAGAAGACTTCTCTTCCAATTGCAGCTTCCAGCAAGAAACTGATGGGCTGGCAAGGAGACGCTGACTCAAGGGAAGAACTGTTGCTCCAGTCTCTTAGAACTGTCCACCTGAATTTAACTGTAAGCAAGCCTCTTTTTTGACCTCTTCTGTCTCTGTGCTTTGTGTGTCTGATTAGGCACAGAAATTAGGTGATCAAAACAACTACAGCACGTTGAGAAACCTGGAGCTAGGCTGGTCCAAAGGTTATGAGTTAAAGAAAGCAGCTGCCAAAGCATTTAACAAAAAGGATAAGAACCTTGTATTTTTCACGTTATTAAGTCTAGGAAAGAATTTGTAATATAGCTGGTTGCCTAGGCTAGTTTCATTTGCACTGAAACAGCAGAAGTAGCATACCTTATCCATAGGGCAAAAAGCTAGCTGATAAATACCTACACTAAACTATGTGCTTCCATGGCTCCATCGCTTGAAATACATAGCTTAAAGCTAGCTAGAATATGTCTCATAATCTATCTTTTCGTGTCCTCATCTTACCTTATCATTGGTCTACAGATGATGCAGCCATATACTACAGATCCATACAAATAGCAGTTTCCGTACCCCCCCACCCCAATACCAGTTCACTGCTGTGAGAAGGAGATGTTGCAGCTACCACAGCACCCGTCCCAACTCTCCCTTCAGCTCATGGCACATCCCTACATAAGGCACGTGCTCATTCCACAGCACATATTCTCTGTGCAGGCATGGAAGGTCAAAGTAGACAGCATGAAGTTTGGCATGCAGGCCATCTCATATTTCCATTGTTTAAGAAACTGAGTTGTAGATATTCCTGTGGTTCAGCTAATAAGGCAGATCTATGTCATGTCTCATTGTCATTAAACATTAAAAAATTATTCTATTACAGGGAATTACATCATCTGATCAGATCAGAACATCATCAGTGTAATCCACAACCCTGGTAGACCAGGCTACTCTATTTTTGTGTTTATCTCTCGTTCGTTCATGCAAGTACTTCCTGTACCAAGAATGTTCATCTAAGGGATGTGGACCCTAGCTAAATATATTTATCCACATGTTTTTTATTTAATACCATGTCCTTTGCAACTGAGTCAGAGCTCTCAGAGCAACAAAGATGCATCCAGCAACTCCACTCCTTTTCTGTCTGTCCAGTTGCAGTGATGACTCCACCAATTTCAATTAGACTGAGAAGTCATAATTTGCATGACTTACTTTTGTTATTCTGACTCACATCGCACAAAGAACTTAGCGTACAGAGAGGTGTATCAGCATATCAAGATTGTTCTGAGGCCTTATTCATCCAGAGACAAGAATAGCATTCCAGGCTAGAAATCACTGTCCTGAATACAGTTGGGTATAGCAGAGTTACAAACAAAACTGGACATTAACTCCTTCCTTAGCAATTGCTGAGTCTTAACTACTGCACTGGGTGTTTAATCTTGTGCCTTCAGACATGTGCCATGAGTTAAATACCTTATTTCCTCTCTCTTGTCTGTCTTAGACCTTTCTCTGTGCTTTACAACTTCAAAATGCCATACAGATACTAATGTATGGCCGTATATTTGTATCCTAGACCTCAATAAGGAATAAGGACACCTGTCAAATACGGTACTATCTGTCTTGGCTCTTTTAGCTTTGGGACAAGAACAGCTGCTTTGAGGTATCAGAAGAAAGCATAGCAAGTTTCTTTTTAAATCAGTATGAATGGTTAGAGTGTTTTCAGTGCATGTTAGAGTTGAACTGGTCTTTAATTTAGCCATTCAAGTCACAAAATACAAATGTTTAATACAAATGTAATAATTTTACGATGTATCCACTAGATGGTAGCCTATCCTTATCCTTGCCATTTACCAATTCCATCAAGACATTTTGTACAATGACCAATGATCCAATCCATTTAAAGACATGTCATTGTGTATATTTCTACTGCCAAGGAGACACTTGCCAGTGGATCCCAGCATATGAGCAGAGAAGTACAACTCGTAAAAATTCTTCTTTGTCAGAAATGCATTTGCCTGCTCTCTCAGTTTTAGTGATTCTTAGGAAGTATTGAAACAGTATAACTTATATATTCCTGGCACCTGCAGTTAGATTTTTGTCATTATTCAGAAGAGTCACTCACATTGGTCAACAGTGTTATTTCTGCTTACATTGGCACCTAAAATTATGATATTTTTTAATCTTAAAAAAGCTTATCTAGAGCATGGTTAGCCTTTTACTAAAAGTCAGATTTTGTACAGAAAGTGTAAGAGGTTTTTCTGCATAACATTTTTGAAAGAGGTAGTCAATAGTGATCGATGTATAAGTCTTCCTCTGAACCTTCCTGAAAAAGATCAGGATAATCACAAATTTTTGTGCCTCCTAAAAGCCTTCCTGAAAAAGATCAGGATAATGACAAATTTTTGTGCCTCCTAAGCAAAATGCACTTCTTTGATCCGTTTTTTTCCTAATACATATAAAAAGAGAGAGAGAGAAAAAGGGAGAGAAATGCATTATTAAGAAATATCATCCCTCTTCACAATGGTATCTATGTAATGACAAAGATAAATACAATCGGCACAGACTTTAAAGGAGAATTGAAAACAAAAATTATAGTGTTTTGTGCTGTGTGTGGCATAAACTGGTTGAAATAAAAGCATCCCACACAGCAGCTTTTCGGCTATGTATGCCTCTAATCTCAGTCCTCAAAGTGCTGCTAGGTAGGAGGTCACAGAGAGCAGCAGGTGTTTGACAGATATTTCACTTTAATGGCATTATATCAACATGCCACAAAATGTCAGAGTTGCCTTTAATTAGCTGCATAAGCATTTTATGCTCATATATATATATGTATAAATATCTTTCCAGAAATTCCACCCCAAGCTGGTTTCACCAGCCCCTGCAAGGGACTCCAGATGTGTGTGAAGATCAATACTCCCCAACGCAGTTGACAGGTCTCAGATACTGAGGTTGAAGGCATTCAGGTGAAAACTTGGGACAGAAGACATCTCAGAGAGCCAGCATGAGCCCTGACTTCTGTCCAATGTGGGGAGGTGACCATCAACCATTACAGTGTGGCACAGATTGCAGGCTATTCTTAGAAAACACACTGACTAGATAAAAGGATATTTCCTGAGCTGTTGTGTCATGAACATCTCTACTAAAATTAAAAAAAAAAAAAAAATTAACAGAACTGACAGGATTCCTATGTGCAGATCTGGAAGTACATTTACACCCTAAATTGTTTTTACTCAGCAACTGAAAATGCTTCCCTAGTTCCTGCATCTCATTTGTATGAAACACGGCAGTTAATAGAATACTTAGGAGAGTTATTAAAAATGCTCATTCCATACCATCTTTGCCATTTTTATATTATACCAAAGAGAGTAAAGCTTGCTAATGCAATACTAAAGCCCTTCAGAGTTCTTACTACTGTACTTTTCCTGCTTGGTTCATGTACTGTGAGTTCATATACTGTGGTCTGAACAAAAAGAAAAGAAATACAATAAGGAAAGTCTCTTCTGGCTTAAACTTGTGCTTGGTCACTCAATCCAGACCAAGTAGAAAGTAAACTGACCAGAAGCACATGGCATTTTTCACCTCTTCTTCAATCTGTTATCGCAGAGGAGCCACCATAATCACTGACAGGTTCAGCTTTGGGCAGCAGTGTATATTAGAGCTGGCTGGAACTGGCTCTGCTCGACATGGGAGCAGTTCCTGGTCTCTTCCCACAGAACTCAACCATGCAGCCACCCTTCTACCAAACCCTTACAAACTCAATGTGTTTATCTCTTCATCACATCAAATAAAATAATACATCTTTCTACATCTAGATTTATTATAGTCATTCACCCTATTGAACTAAAAAAGAGGCCTGGTTATTTCCCTCTCCTCTCCCTCTGATACACAGACATTACAGGCCATATTGCTACTCTCGGATAATTCACAGTCTGGAGGACTGTCTCCTTCATATCCTACATCCCCTATCAGACGTAGCAAAATCCCAGAAGACAATAAAATGGAGAAATGCAGCCAATTGCAAAATGTGCTCATCAGTTGTTAAATTTTAAGTGCTAATCTCTGATACAAGAAAATGGAGGACTGTGTAGTGTGATCTCAGGCAATTTCTACTGGCACAGGAAGAATGCAGATGCACTGATGTCCCCAAGCACTCTGTTGATCATTTAATGTAAAGATCTGCTCAGAATTTAATTGCCTTCAAACCAAAAATAGGTGAACGCTATCCTGATTTTTAAGCAGAGGAAAAGAAAGTAGAGATTACACAGTCCCACAATAAGCATCCATCATGCTCATGCTGCAGCTACAGCATTTTGTACACCCAGTTTCAGAAAGGATACAGCACAGGCAGGAAACAAGATGAATACAAGCCTGATATGATTTCAGTATGAAAGGAACCAAAGAGAATGGGACAGTTTAGCACAGAGAGGGAATGAATAGGAATAGGCAGACTGCTGTACTTAGTGTGTTATAAAGCAGAAAAAAGAGATACTCATAGTCATTAAAGAGTATACTGAATTATTCAAAAAGACTGGTAAAAGAAAATACCTTATCTATACTCTCCAATTAGTCCATGCTACTCCCTAGAATGATTCAAAAGAGGACGCTTCAGAAAGTCCAGCTTCTGATCTGAATCTGAATTTTATAGTTAGAATGAACCCAACTCTATCTGTTAAAAAGTATATACATTGAAGAAACAAGCATTCACAAATTACATCAGTATTTCATGTTTATCTGCTTCTCTGCACTATACATGAAGGTCATAGTTCCCACTTAACATGACAATGCTTATCAATGAAGTTTGAAAAGACAACTCCATTTCAAAGGAAACTGTTACTCTTGACATTGGCAGTGACTGTAGAGGCAGCTGTAAATGGTTAAGGACTTATTTGCCTAAGAAGGTCTTTAGGAGTAGAAGCTCTCCTTTAAATAGATATCTTATTTCATCCAAAAAAAATGTAGAGGGGTCATCAAAGCCTAAATCCCAGTGCTTTTGCTAAAACCCTGACAAGTAGAAGGCAGCAGTAATAGTAGTGCAGTGGGGACATCTTCATCCTTGTGCACATTAGATGCCGCTGGTCACACCATTAAGAATTACCCAGCAGAAACCAAAAGTTTCCACCTTGTTAAGACAGAAGGCCAGTCCCCCAGTCCCCCTTCCTCATGCGACCTTTCACCCCAGTGTTGGTATACCAGCAGGACTGCACAGGAACATCCTCCTACCAGAGTAAATTGCAGAAGACGGAATGCAATCAATAATGGTTTGGATTAGCGATTACTATAGTGAGGCAAAAGCAAATCCCCACTGCAGACAACCCCCAGTTGAGATCTATGAGGCGTTCAAAGTGGGACAGGGTGTTTTACTGGTAAGGTAAGTCAATCAACATGTAATTGATTTTTATTTGCACTCTGTTAAACTCTTCACATGCAGCCAGCTGTTAGCTCCATCATCAGCAGGTGATTTTCATTTAAAAAAAAATAATTTGCAAAATACTTTCCTGCAACATGCAAACTTGAAAGTTACTAGTTTCTGAGCTGATCCTTAGATACTTTCACAGTTGTTCATATAGTATGAAGGGCAGGCATTCCAGCACAACTGGCAGCTGGATTTTTAAGGTAGCTTTTGATCCTTGGGAGACTAATGATCATTAAATAATGACATATAAACTCAAACCACATTGTGCTGGATAATCTTTCTCAATCAGACAGTTACATCCACATAACACAGTAATGTGACTATTGATTACATTACAGGCTAAGCCATGGCTATTTAACTAATTTCTGTAGAGCTCTGCTGGGTAATTTGCTGCAGGAAGCACTGCGGCAGCTGCTAGGTGTTGACTTCAGGGATGGTAACTCTGATAGTGACCAGTATTTGTTCCCCAGAAGGCTGGGGTGATGCTAGAAATACAAGACCTCTTCAGGACTGTAAGTGACATCTCATGTCTTGGTGCAGTCTGGGTGAGATTTACTCATGGGCCAAATCAAGTTGTAAATCTGCTATTAGGGTAGCTCTTGTTTTAGCACTCACATCTGCCTCAAGTGGTTCCTTTTGCCCTCACATCCCCTGCTTATCTCTTTCTCCCCACATGCTTTCCTCACTTTCTGTTCACTTTGCGTTGTGTAAGTGCTATTCCATACAGCACCTTGTTACATACATTCCCATATTATACATGAGGAGGTGATGCTCTGAAGTGAAGGTCCCTAGGCATGTGCAAGTGCCTTTACCCTTTTGATTACAGCAAGATTTATAAACTAAAGCCATCAAAAAATCCATGCAAGGTTTTACAGCTGCAGCTATTTGTGCCAAAATCCCATATTTGGATCACCCAGTCACCATGTCTCAGCTCCTGTCTCAAACTCTTTAGTTTTCCATACAGAATTGTCTACATCTTCAGTTTTAATTTCATGAAGAACCTTGAAGGGCTGCCCTTAAGCACTTTACTCTTGACAGAGCTGAACAGACTGGCAGCAATTTCATTCATCTACCCGACTGTTTCTCATAGGGCAAACATTTCTCCACACCTCTCCTTTTTGCGTGACTCAATGTAAAAAGTGGTCTTAGTGCCAGCCAGCAAGCTGAACGCTACATAAAGGCCAGTCAAAGAGCAGTGTGGGTGATGAAGGCACCGTTCTCTGCTACTTTTCCAAGCTGTTCTCTTTAACAAGGACACAGAGGAGTAACCCTTTCCTCTGCCAAAGACACTTTGAAACAGAAGCAGCCTTGAAACAACCAGATGATGGCAGAGGGAAGGAAAGCAGGAGCACTCATGACCTCCTGGGAAAGTGGTCCCACTTAGTGTGGGGTACTATGTATGAAAGCGATCTCAGAGAGAGAGGAAATAATCTTTAAAGTATCCTTCAGTGAGGGATGGCTCCAAATGCAGGACTTTCTTCCAGCAAAAACCTCACTAGCTGAGTTTTTGGCAAAGGTGCATCCCGTGCAAAATGCAACATCCATAGCAGGATGGAGAGGGAACAGATGTGCACACCACCACGCACACAGCACTGCAAGAGGTGATAAAAATCACTATTCAAATCATCTCATGCAGTCAAGGGAATGGTACACAAATTGTCCCCAGGGATCTGAGCAGGACAGCATCTGTGCTGCAAAAGAAGGAGAAGATTCTCACTGGTCTTTAGAGATGTTTCACTGCTCTATTGTGGAGGGGTTGAGGATTTGGATTTGTTAGTGGGTGAATATTTTTTTTGTGGCACAAAGTAGTGTTCTACAGCCTGTAGGGAGCCGGATACTGCCCTGACATCTCTTAAACAGAGAACAACTCTGCCAGGCCACTGCCAACCCCATTCTGCTCCTGATGCTGCAAGGGAAGCACAAAGCACTAAACCCAGGGCTGTGGATGCAACCCAGGCCTACGGACTGGAGGTGCCAAGGAAAATCATGTTATTGGAGCCCAAGTCCTCCTGTGCTCTCCCAACAGGAGCTCGGTTGCTTTGGACTTTCTCTGGGAGATATTTGGATGCAACAAAGAGCAACTATCACAGGCTCTGAAAACTGGTCTTTGGGCTGAAGGCTGTGTATCTGAGTCCTGAGGAGCTTCCCATGTCATGAACACACAGAAAGTCTGAGGTAGAGCAGGGGATTTGTCTTAAACCTCAAGCTGAAATGATTGAATCACTTTTCTTCCTTCTAAACTCATTGGAGACAACAGAAAAGTGAATTTTAGACTTGTCATTTAGTGCTCAGGCAGTCCCTGAGTTGTCATAGATTTAATTCAAGTACACTGATAGTTCACAGAATAAATTGCATCAAATATCTAGGGCTACTGAAGGAAGGTAGCTGCCATTTTTTCATGGCTTTATACACAAAAAAAAATCATTGGAAAAAATTGATAAAGCTTTTTTTCATTCTTTAGGGGAAAAAGTATTGTTAATTTTCATCTGTCAAGTTTTCCTTCTTGTTTTTTAATGTGACTCAGTAACAGGCTATGCAGACTTCAACCCAGGCAGACAATAGGTATTCTGTCAATGAAGGACTTACAGTCAGGGCATTTAATCAGGAATTTTTCATATACACTCATTTTCAAATGCATAAATAAATAATCTCAGAAGCAGTTGAACTCAGTTTTAGCAGCTGAATTCCACATGTATATTTCTGAATTTCACAGTCTCATTGCCTGAGGAAAGGGCAAGAGAATGTGAGATGTCATAAAGTGGTAGAGAAATACTGAATTAGTTGGAAAAGCTGCCTTTTGGTAAAGTCACTTGCTGTGGCAGCACCCTGCGGAGCTTGGCTTTGCTACCAAAATGGCATTAAAATGTAATTGCTACAACGGTGACCAGCCCAATACATGGACTTATGTTGTGAGGATTTTTTTTCTCGGGACATGAAAGAAGAGAAGAGAAACCCTTAACTGAATGAAGCTGAAATGAAGAGGCCATGGTCCACTGTCCGGGCTAGCTTGGAAGAAAGGACAAGGTTAAAAGCCGTGTTATGTCATTTTGCCCCATTTTCTATTCACTTATCACAACCTACTTACTGACTAGGTAAATCCTCATGGGGATAACCACCACATAGATTTTTTTCTGGCAGTTCAAGTGAAAGTTTATTGATTTGACAGCATCTCAGATAAATCACATACAGATCTAGAATGCAAGATTTCCCTGACAAAAACCACAGTTTGAAACAAACCCAGACAACTCCATCAATACTGACTGATAGAGCTGAATATCCAAAGGGAATGTATAAAGCAGTAAAAAGCTTTTGTGGGGAAAAGGTGGGTGTGGGGGGTGGGTCAGAAGATTGCAAGATTGCCTGTAGGAGATATGTTATAAATGTGTATTTCAAAACGCCTCTAAATTTGATTGTGCACAGAAGTTGGCTGAAACATTGAATTAGATCAGTTCTAAAATTTAAAAATTTTATTTCAGCAACAAGTATTTGCTTACTTGTTCAAAAAGGAGAAGGGAGGTGGCACAAGGTTGCCCATGGGGATTTGGAAGAGAGTCTGAAAATAAGTCCTGTGGGTGTCAGTGTGGACATCTGTAAATTTTGTATGATACTGCTCCATGCCCAACCAAGAAGAGGCACAGTGGAATGGAGAAGATAGGTCCTACATGGAAGAGCTTCCACTGACCAAAGAACAAAACTATCAGAACTGGGAATCCACGAGCCACCCTATTCATCTCTCATTTTGTGTAGCACATTTTATTCCATGGATTTTGTTTTAGTCTGATTCAAAGCACCAAAAACACTGGAATCTGGCATAAGCCACACTTTCGCCTTTTCAGTCAGTAACAAACCCTGAGTTTTTTTCTAAAAATATGCAGATCAGATACATTTATGAGTTTCTACCAAATATTTTTTTTATTTTGGATTTTGGTTTTTCATGAGTAAATAATTTGAAGCACATTGTGCCAAAACCTGGGACTGCATCTTACAACTCCAATAAAGAGACAGTAGAAAAAAAAGAAGACAATAGAAAAAAAAAGTAAGAAACAAGATCTTCAGCAGCCTTCTCTCCAGGATCAAAGTCATCCACAGCTGTTCCTGACTACCAAAGCAAGGCTCGATCACTGGGAATCAAAGATCCTAGTGATGCAGCTTGCATCTCCTTCCTTCAAATATTGTGGAAACTTGATGACATTTTGAAGTGAAATAGCAGAAAGTTGTGCTGAACGGTAGCTTGTTCCACAGAATTCACTTAATTTACTTAAAATCTTTCCTTGGATTTGTTCACCTAGATGATAACATATGAATCTATCTTACCAGGCATTTGCTTTTTGCCATTAGGTATGGAGTGCTTTTTGACAGCCACTGTCGCACAAGGTAATGTCTGTATATAGTAAATGGAGGCTTAGCAATTGCATATAATCCTCTACCCCAGAGAACAAAAAAATGATGATTCCTGATGCACACAGATGCTTTTTCTCTTCAGGGAAATACCAAGCAACTCTCTTTGCACCAGCCTCTGATGCTGTTAATGTTCATAATTACTATATGTTTTCATAATAGCATATTAAGTTTTTTCTCCTTTATTAGCATTTTCATTAGCCTTTGTTTACTTCCTAAAATGAACCTAAGTTCATTTTCGTTTGCTTTCATGTTTTCTTAACTTTTTCTCACACTAGTAGTTACCAACAAGTTGCTCTATTTTAGGCTGGAGCCTTAACAGCCTTGAGCTAAGGCCTCCTTTAATCAGGTCCTGCACTTGCCTCACAACAGGAACATTGCATGCAACATTGTTACAGGCTGGGGGAAGAGTGGCTGGAAAACTGGCTGGAAAGGACCTGGGGGTGCTGGTCAGTAGCCGTCTGAACCTGAGACATCAGTGTGCCCAAGTGGCCAAGAAGGTCAGTGGCATCCTGGCCTGTGCTGGGAATAGTGAAGCTGGCAGGGCTATGGAAGTGATCATCCCCCTGTACTCGGCACTGGTGAGGCCACACTTCAAATCCTTTGTTCAGTTTTGTGTCCCTCACTATAAGAGAGATATTGAGGTGTTGCAGCATGTTCAGAGAAGGGACACAGAAATGGCAGAGATGGAGCACAAGTGCTGTGAGGAGCAGCTGAGGGAGCTGGGGCTGTTTAGCCCGGAGAAAAGGAGACTGGAGGGGGGGACTACCTGAAAGGAGGTTGTAGGTCTCTTCTCCCAGGTAACAAGTGACAAGCCAAGAAGAAATGAGCTCAGGTTGTTGCCAGGAGAGGTTTGGATTGATAATTGGAAAAACTCCTTTTCTGAAAGCTTTGTCAAGCATTGTAACAAGTTGCCCAGGGAAGTGGTTGAGTTAAAAGATGTGCAGATATAGCACTTGGGTACACAGTTTAGTGGTGGATTTGGCAGTGCTTGTTAATAGTTGAATTCCATGATCATAGAGCTCTTTCCCCAATCTAAATTATTCTATGATTCTAAGTGTTGGCTGAATGGTACCACCTCTCTATGAAGCTGGAGGGGCCAGAGGTTTGGAGATTGCAAACTAGGTGCATCACTTGCCAGGGTCAGGCACCTGGCAACAGGTAAAATTACCTGTACAATCAAGGGTGCGTGATGGGTATCCAAGGTTTATATCTGCCAAAAAGGCTGTTTGTTCTCAGAAGATTTACCTGTTGGTGTCTAGACTTCTTTATAAAAAAGAAGATTAGAGAGTGAAAATAATCTCTCCCTTCTGAGGTATCTAGAGAGAGGATGAATTTAGGTCATTTTCTTTGCATCACCAAGACATATCCAGTGGAATATCAGATGTACCATGCCCACAACTTGTGAAAGCCTCAAGAGTAATGCAAACCCAGGAGCTTACATATGAAAGCAGCAGGACCATTCAGAAAGACAATGTTGCAGCCTATCAGTCTTGATAAAGGCCCAGATGGGTAAAAATGTCAGCTTTATGTGTGTTCCAGCCACTCTCAATCAATCTACTTTCATATGTAGGTTACTGAATGTGTCTTCCCCAAAGCCTTGAAGGCTTTAAATCTTGTGCCCAGAGTGATGCCATTATTTTCATTATAAAATTGATCCAGGCAGACATCAACTTCCATTTTCATGATACCAGACTGGTGGGATTGTACTTTTCAGCTCAATGATTCTAGAAATTCACATTGCAGTGGTGATGTATGAAATTGATTCTCCTTTGCTTTATATATTGCTAACACTGCACAGGGGAAGTAATTTTTTTCCCTTTCTGCCCACATTTGGTATAGTGTAACGGAATTGCTCAAAACCAGGAGAATTTAATAATCTTTCTACGAGGTCTCACAGTGAATGAAATTAGGGTATTATAATTCAACCATTGTATTATTAAATGCACTGAAAAGGATTCAATGATGAAATTAAATGAGAAAAATAACATTTTAAAGGCTGATGTGTAGTATGCCTTCCCTTTTTCCTTGCCTTTCCCTACATCTGGTTCTGTCCCTTTTTTACTCTTGAAAGTTCCACCACCACCTGTACAGCTTCTACTGCTACCATATACTGTATTTATATCTCATCTCCTAAATGCTTTTTTTGTATACTTCTCATCTTTTCCCACTTTCCTCCAAATAGTCCCACCTCTTTTTCACCTCAAGCAGACTTCATCTGCAAGTTGTTCCTGTTCTTGGCCTCTTCACCACCAGCACCTTGCCAAATCCTCATACAGTAGCATCGCAGAAGTGAACTACAGGATAAAACCACTAAATATCTTTAGTGCACAGGAGAAAATGGAAGTAAGTCTACAAGCAGGCAAAACCCTCTGTTCAAAGGAGCAAGGTTCAAGTATGGTGTTGTCCAGTTTGGTGCTGGTTTTTGTAGTGTGAAGGCTCCTTGTCAGCCAACCTGCATGCTGAAGTGGGCAAGGCAGAAAGCAGATCTCAACACTATCAATATTATATTTCTCAAAATTTCTGGGGATTTTTAGTTTATATCCATCTGCTTGTTAGACATTGAAATAAGCTTTTCTGTCAAATTCTATGACCTTGATGAATTTATCCACAGACTCAAACCTTCACTGATCCATAGGGAGTTGATCAATGCGTGCTGTCACCTGCAATTCCATTCTATGTTACAGATTCCTTCTCAGAAAATAACTGTAAAATTAAATACATTTTAACGTATTTAACTTTAATTTAAATTACTTTTTTAATTTAGCAATTAATTTTGTTTTAAAAGTTTAATTTTTCAACTTTTATTGAGTGTTTTATAGGCATAAACACAGGCTTCTATATTTATGTGCTAGTGTCATAGCATCTTCATGCATCCATGATACCTAAAATTATTATTTTTGTTTCAGGGAGAATACCATTCACCTTAAATCCTTGAGGCATTAAAAACATTTCCAGGGGATGCCTTTTGGTTTCTGTAGAACCCTGCAGCTTCCATTTCTATCAAAGTCTGTGACACTTCTCCTGAGGATTTGTTTCTGCAGAAACACAAATGCTAATTCTCAGCAACTCTACATGTCCAACCTGCTGTGAAAATTACAGAAACTCAGAGCTGTTCTAATTTATTCTGTACTTCCCACTGCCTCTGAGGGAGCAGCTCTCCAGCACTGTCCCATTTCTTCTCCCTGTTTTCTTCACTGATGTCTCTTGGACTTTACAAGGGAAATGGAAGTCATAATAATGCATATCTACCAAAAGGGAGGAGTGTCTGAGTGCAACAGCTATGTTCTACTGTGAAGATGTGCTGCCACTACAGCCCAGTAACCTAAACAAGTTAATACAAAGGTTCCCTAAAGAAGCAGAGTCTCAAGTCCATTTTCTTAATAGAAATAATTGTTCAAGCACCACAGGAAAGAGTGAGTAAATGCTGATGCTCATTTCTAAAAGGGTAATATGGAAAATGTCCTTTATTATTGAACAATGTTTTCACTATTCATGCAGGTTTCTTATGCTTACCTGAAACAGGGAGGAAGATTAGACTATTAACTACATTTCCAATTTCACTAATCTTTCACTGGAGTTTCATAGCTAAACTTCTCCAGCATAAATCCGTAATTTAAATAACCCTGGAATATCAACACAAATAAAGCTTTTCTTCCCAGCACCACAGGATGCTTTAAAGTCTAGATGCAAACACAAAGCCAAAGTTCAGAGAAGCTTGAATGTGGCATTCTATTGATTAAAAATGGACTTTTTCTCATGTAACTCCCTAAGTCTGGTGCCAGTTTTGGTGCTGTCTAACACACAGAAGATGGGGAAGACATCACATCAAGGTTGTGGAGAGCAGCATCATCTATCATATTTGAAGGAAGTCCACTGATACTTGAGGCTTTTCAGGCCATTCTGAATAAATATCATTCAAATTAAGGATTCTTTGTTAATTTATTGGTAGGAATATTCTGATCAATCATATGCTAGTCCTGACTCTATGTTGAGTCAGCACCTTCAACACCCACACCCTTTCCATTCTCTAGGCTGTCTATTTTATTTCACTTCTAAACTGACAGTCTTCTTCTCCTAGTCCTATTTTTCACTATATTTTCCTTCAAAATTCTTTCTTCTTTCCTTTTTCTTGTCTTTCTTAACCTATGTGGTGGTTTGAACAACTAGGGGGCGCAACAGTGACGAAAGACTGAATAGATTCAACAGAAAGCAACAGGTTCATTTTTCTAGGGCACTAAAGACCTTATAGAATCCCCAGACACTAAACAAACTACACACGCAATATAAAACCCAACAATGTCACGCAATAAAAGAAAGAAAAACAAACTGCTCCTCAAAACCAGCTGGTGGGCTGAGGAGCAGGGGGAAGGAAAGGAAAGCCACTTCGATGATGGTAATCTCCTTGTCTCAGAGCCTCTGAAAGATAAAACAGTGAGAAGCACCCCCTCCCTCAGGAACCCAAGGGGAACAGATACCACA
Organism: Serilophus lunatus; assembly: GCA_013399895.1. Classification (NCBI taxonomy): domain Eukaryota; kingdom Metazoa; phylum Chordata; class Aves; order Passeriformes; family Eurylaimidae; genus Serilophus; species Serilophus lunatus. The sequence goes on along the minus strand of VXBA01004386.1, from coordinate 63,357 downwards.
CTGTTGCAGCTGGGTGGTCTCCTGGTGCCACTGTTGGAGCTCAAATGGTGCTGCATGGTACTGGGAGCTGGGAGGGACCAAGAGGAACAGCGATTAATGTTATCTGGACCACACGAGCCGGCCAAAAGGGACAGGACTTCTGGGATTCTGGCTTTTATGGGCTCCTGAAATCGCGTGAACTCGGAGTCCTTTTCCCAGATAGGCTGTCTTCCTATTGGTCAGCAGCGTTGGGCACCACCCCTCTGCTCAGGATTTCACCATAGGCAAGATGGCGGTTCCCACCAAATCTGCCATGTGCTCAGGCTCTAGGGGGCAACTGGTGGCCAACAGCACCAGCCACGGGGCATTCCTGGGGCCAGCGGCACCGCCCACAGGGCCCCAGCCACCTGTAGGGACCAGCCACAGGTAGTGGGGGCCGCCCATAGAGGGAGCCGCCACCACACGCCTCCTGGCAACACGGGGAGGGGCCGCAGTGCTGCAGTCACCTCTAGTGAGGCTCTTGCTAGCCACCCGCCAGAAGAAACCCCCATCCCGCACCGTTCCACACTGCCATGCTGCGCAGGACCTGTGCTCTGTGCTCGAGCGACCGCCAGGCCCAGGCCAGCTCACTGTGGCACCGCGGGCGCAGCCACCAAGCTTCACCACCATCCACTACCGCTGGCACCACGGGGCAGCATGCGGATGAGGCTGCCCCACTCTACTTTGCCACAGGGAACCAGACGGCTCCATCCCTGTGCCACTCTGCTGCCTTGAGCCGGGACTGCAACGGCAAAAACAGAGCGTCATGCCAGGGTCAGCATCCCAGCTCCGAGTGCGTGTGCTGCCCTGCTCCACTGCCACTCCATCCTGCCACTGCTGCATCCCACTCGCAACTGAGACGATGGGAAACGGAGGCTCTCCACCTAGCAGTGTACTGAGTTCCCGGTCCCCCCCACTGCAACGGTAAGAGATGAGGGGGACAGCTCTGTGCCTGCCATGCCTGAAGGGGGGTACCACCAGTCTTGGTCTAAGCTGCCACAGCGGCAGGGGAGACACCCCCCGCACGCGCCCGTGAGCGGGA
>VXBA01004386.1:0-58146 GCA_013399895.1 Serilophus lunatus | reverse complement strand
GCATCAGAGCCAAGCCAGCACAACTACAGGTTGAAAGCTTCCCCAAAATAACATCCCGGGTTGGGGGGAGGAATTTTCACTGTGTTGTGTTTTCCAGAGACTTCAAGGGCTGGGAGTTGGCTACCACCAGAGAGAGGGAGACAGAAGAGGAAACGGCTTTCCCTTCCCACTGCTTCTCTTTGGCCAGCTTGTGGTTTTTGTCAGGTGTTTTTCTGTGTTAAGTCTGGAGTTCCCTTGAACTGGTTTTTTTTTCCCTCTTTGGCTGATCTCTAGACAAATAAAGTGTTTCTCTGTTGTTAATTCTGTTCATTCTTCTCGTCACTATTGAGAGTGCCCCCTAATTAATATAGTGGTGCTAAACCACTACAATTTGTTTATGAAGGAAGTACAGAAATACAAGGGAAAAGAACCCATTAAACACAGAAAAAAAAATCCACTGGATTTCAATGCATACCATATGCATTAATTTGTGGCTTTCCAAAGAGTGATGCAAAGCATCAAACCGCATTTGTCTAATATATCCGGCAAGTTACGAGATTTCGAATGGTCTAGTAGGTGCTAACTTCTCCCAAGACCATGACCTGGTGTTGGAAGAGAAGTATTTGCTGAGTTCTCTGAGGTCAGCTCCATTGAGAGATAAAGCTCACTTGGCATTTTGTAGGTTTTTTGTTGGCTTTTGTGCACAGGAGTCTCTCTGCTCCACCAAGCTCTGAGAAAGAACAGTTGGGAAAGAGTCCTGAGTCTTTTGTATATGAAAGAGCTCAAAACTAAGATTTTTTTTTTTAAATGCCAAGATGGGAAAAAACATTAAGTAGAAGGGCATAGTGTGGGGAAAGCTGTTGTATAGTGATGGAGTCAGAGCAATTCGACAATTTAGGATAGCAGTAAGAGAAAAATCCACAATGAAACACAGTCTGCCTTGTTAATGTGAGACTGATTAGATCTCTACAGACATAGTGATCACTAGATCACTGTAAATGTATTGGTGACTGTAAACAAATATTAGGAGTCTAAAAACTAGAGTGGACAAGCTGAAATGTCTGGTTGGAAATTGAAGTATCTCTATATGCACAGCTATTATTTAGGAGCATAAAGATGACCAGTGAGACATTGTAATGCTACAATACAAAGGAGGAGACTCAGTCAACAAGTTGTCTCGGTTTTTAAAGTATTAGGGAATATAGAATTAAATAATCACCTTGGGACATGACTTGGAATTCCATGCATGTTAGAAGAGCACATTTTTTAGTCTTCGACTGAGAAAGGGAGATTAACAAAGGCATACAATGATCAGATGCTCCCACATAAACATCCTACATATCTGGATCAGTTGTAACACAAGGACTGTTTTTCAGACATGGGACACAACTCCTCACAGCAGTTAGTCTGAGCATTCACAAGAACAGAGACAAATTGTAGTTTTACTTGGTTTTACATAGTATTTAAATAAAGGTTTAAGATGCAACCATGGCCCTATAATAGTTACTATAATGATTCAAAATCAGTGTCTCTTCCTCTCAGAGAAAAAAATTTCTAAAAATCACACTAAGTAACATTTGATTTTTAAAAGTAGAGCTACATAAACATCAGCAAATAATTAAAAGCAAGATAAAGTGAACTATTATAACAGATAAAGTGCTGCTTTGCTGTTGGGGAGGATGTCTAAGGACTACACATGAGAAGCTCAGACTAAAGGCATATTACACACAGAATTACACACAGAATTAATAAGGTTGGAAAAGACCATGGAGATCATCAAGTCCAACCTTTACCTAGGTTAACAACCTATCCAACATCAGTCTAACATCTATACCATCTAAACCATTTAAACCATCTAAACCATACCACTAAGTTCATCATCTAACCTATCCTTAAACACATCCAGGGACGGTGACTCCACCACCTCCCTGGGAAGCCCATTCCAGTGGGAGATCACTCTCACTGTGAAAAGGTTCCTCCTGATATCCAACCTAAACATCCCCTGACACAGCCTAAGACTGTGTCCTCCTGTCCTGTCACTGGGAGCCTGAGAGAAGAGACCGCCCCCCGCCTGCCTACAACCTCCTTTCAGGTAGTTACAGACAGCAATAAGGTCACCCCTGAGCCTCCTCTTGTCCAGGCTGAACAATCCCAGCTCCCTCAGCCGTTCCTCATAGGGCTTGTGCTCCAGCCCCTTCACCATTCTCATTGCCCTTCTCTGGACACATTCCAGCAACTCAACATCCTTCTTAAACTGAGGGGCCCAGAACTGGGCCCAGAACTGGACACAGTACTCGAGCTGTGGCCTAACCAGTGCCAAATACAAGGGAAAGATAACTTCCCTGGCTCTACTGGCAACACTATTCTTGATGCAAAAGATCCAAACTTGCCAGTATGGAAAATGTTACAATAAATGTTACAAAAATTTCATACATGTCAAAAGACATTTTTCACTAAAAAAAGGGAATTCATGCATAGGTGAGTAAATAGACAAGAATATGAACTTTTAAATATAGAATATTCATCTAAATTAGATATATATGCATGCTAAGATATATTAATGCAAGCAAGAAAACTGAGAATCATCTGCCTCTATAGATAACAAAAAGCCTACAAGAAAGTTTGTGGGATCAAAAATCATCAAAGAGAAGTATATTGCAAAAAGCTAACCAACTTACTTGTATTAGCATGCACATCAGAAGCAGGAGAGTTTTCACACCTCACACATGGGGAATGAGCTTGAAAGAAGTATTATAAAAAAGTGTCAGTGAAGATGTTTCAGAGAAAATTAGTAATTCAAATTGTAACAAATCGGGACGAAGGATTCTTTTTTATCCAAAAATCTCTGAAAGAACTCAAATATGAAGTTGATCGCAACTATGTTCATTTGAATGATTGTTTATCTGACAGACCTATTTCATGACACAAGACTGAAAATCAGCAGTATTGCAGAAAGCTTTGCAAGGGCAATTCTGAGAACAACAGACCAATAAAGCTGACTTTGGCACCAGAAAAATGGTTAAATATGTAATAGAGAGCGGAAATAAGAGACATGGGACTAAACCAGTTTTAGAAAAAGTCAACACCTGTCAGTCCTCTTGAATCTATTTTGAAGAAGCAAGGAAGTGCACCAGTAAGTGGTGTTCAGTTCTCTTAGTAAGGTTTATTCATGTCTGTAAAGCCTGTTGAAACTTCCAGTGCACAAACCCACTAGGCTTTCAACTAACAGAAGGTGGATGTCTTTTCTGTTTTTATAAGGCATCACATGATGATTTCCCAAGGCTGTTAGTGATATCCCTGTCTCTACCAAAGCGAATGGAAGTATTGTTAGAAGCAGGATGAGGTTGTGATCTTCTAGGTTTTTTTCTGTTCTGCTTATGCATTTGCAGTGGCACGTCTTTCCTCCCCTTGTAATGCTTCTGTATGTACTTTATTTATTATCTTTCTTGCCTTCCTTTTAATGAGTTATTTTTATTTGAATTCTATTTTTCTGTTGCTTATCACCCCACATGCCTCTCCAGGAGAGTGGGGCATGCTGTGCCCTTTGTAAATTAAGTATTAATTACATCATTAATTATTGTTATGTCCAGCTCTCTGGAAGGTTTTATACAAAGACAGTTAAAATGCACATATTCTCTAAGGTACATCTGCAGAGTAATTATGGACTTCACGCTTATACAAAGCTATTGATTTTTCTCATGTACTCTAGTCTATAATACCATATTCTGTTCCAAATAGACATTATTTTAATATGTTCCTCCTCTTTATGATCAAATTTAGAATAAAATTTTATGGAAAGGGAAAAAAGAAAGCTGCACAATTTCTCAAGTGTAGACAGAAATTTTTTTCCGGAAAAAAACCTGTTCCCTTGAGAAGCACGGAAATTGTACTTAACCCTTGTTTTCATTAACTCTTCTATATTGCCATTTTGCTTCTACACAATACCATGATGACATTAACAAACATTGCAGGCAGTGAAAGGATTTGCTCTTATTGGTGAACTCAAAGAAAACCTTGTAGGTATTTTTAAGCAAGGTCTGCTTTGGCAGTTGTTACCACCTCAACAGCAGCCTGGGGCCATGGGGAGATTACTTTCTAATTTATTTCAGAAGTGCTTGTGATCCTTTTGAATTTTTGTGCCTCACAGTTTTCCTTCAGAAGCTGAAGAGGAGCACCTGTGTGTTGGAGGGTAAGTACAGCCCTCCCTCGACTTCAGGACACCCCCACTCACTCCACTGCCAGGGGTTCATATCACTAGGAGGAATGTCCCACTGAACGTTTTCTTCCATTCAGTAAAGCTATGAAGGCAGATGCTTGAGCAAACCACAAAAGACAGAGATGAAGAGAGGCCTATGGAAATTCAGGGTAAAAGAAGGGTACAGACAGTGTGAGCTGGAGATCCTTCTCCATGGGGCAATTCTCCAACGTGGCAAGCAACACTCCCGAAAACCGAGACACAGAAAATGGAGCTTCCTGCACCAGCGAGGGTTTGGCCACATCTTCCTTCTGTCTGACTCAAGCACTTCTGATTTTCATGTGATGGTAGTGATGGGGGGAAGATCTCAGTCAAAAGGTTCAATTTAAGAGAGTAATTCACAATTTTAGTACTGGAAGATTATGTAATCCCTTCAACCTCACTATCACTATCATAACAGATGCTCATCAGCAATAATCAAAACAGTACAAAAACACACAACATCCTTTCTCTGGGGAGAGGGATGTTCTGATTTGTAGATTCAATTTTTTTTCTTAAGCCAAATTGTCATCAATTTCTCTAAAAATTATCTTGTTTGACAACATGCAAGTAGAGAATTGCCTCTTCTTCATGTAAGAGTATGGAAGCCATTTTCCTCACTGACAGTTAACCCTCCATCCTAGAAGGAGAATTCCATCTGCTTGTATGTCTGCCCTTTAAACTGGTGGGTTCAGCTTAAGCACCTCAGCCCCATTTGTCAACTGGAGCCTCTGTGTGATCCTTGTAGGCGCATTAGGAATAGTATTAAAACCTTATTCCACCCCTTCTGTAGTCTGTGGCTATGGATAGGTGACAACAAGATGATGGACAAGCAGATTGTTGTAAAAGTTTGCACTGTCATTTTCTTTTTTTATACAGGTTCTTTTTCTTTTTTTTAAGCTATTTTACTACTTTTGTTTGGTTGTGCAGTAACAACCTTTGATTGAATTGATCATTTTATTGCAAATCATGCAAGTAATGTTCACCAGTTTTTGATGTACTTTTACATGCAAAATAATAAATTATCATATTAATAACTATTGTTAACAGTGGTGAGGGCACAACTCTATCTGAGTTGCCCTAGTGGCCCAGGGTCAGTACCCACCTCTGATCAGGTTCAGATCTAGATTTTGTACATGTCTTGATACCAGAACCATATAAACCTTAAGAATATTACACTCTTGAATATGGAGCTGGAGAAAGGGGTTACCTATGCCTATGCCTACATTCCCACTGAGACAAGCTAGAAGTGAGGTAGCCAAGGCCGCCCTTTCATCCCGACAGGTGGGCTATCTACCACCAAGCACCAGCCAGTGGTGAAATGTAGTATGGTGAGTAAGAGCAACTCCCTATAAAACAATGAAATAGCATAGTCCAGCTGTCACCACAGAGTTTGAAGTCCCATTAGAGAGAAGGAAAAACACTGTTGGAGAGAAACCAAGTAAGCCACAATTCAGGTACTCAGAGAGCAAGGAACCATTCCCTGGAGGAATGTCTTCAGCTGACCTACTTGTGCAGCAAGAACTGGAGTCCTGATCTGGACTCATGCAGGGAGCCAGAGCAAAAGCAAAGCTTCTTCCTTCCAAGCAGCTTTGACATGTGAATGTGAGTGCTGCTGGGCTGGGACATCTTCAGTCCACAGCTCACTGTCCAGCAGAGCCAATGCAGACAAGGAGGTGGGGCTCACGTGTCAAGCCAGCTGCCCTCACTTGTCTTCAGTCCCCAGATTTGAGGCACTGTCCCATTACACATCCTTCAGTAGCATCAGTAGTATCACCATCCAAAACAGGCAGCATGTGCTGAACACAGTTGTCAGAGGCAGAAAGAGGCAGGAAAAGAAAGGCATCACAGGCATCACAACGAGGGAGCAGAGTGCACAGAGGACTGCCCTTCTCAGAGATCATCTGAAGCTCCCAAAGCTCAGCACTGCTGGCACAGAGACAGCCCAAACCCTTGCCCCAGCTCTGCCTCTCACATCACAAGACTGCTAGTGAGCCACTCCACTGCAGTACCACCCAGAAGCTTGGCACATATTGGCTCCTACCACCACCTGCAGCACATCCAGGAACAGCCACAGCCAATGGTAAATATCGGTTGTAAAGCAGGGAGGTTCACAGACTCAAACTTTTAGCTCTGTCCCTAAAATGAATTGGAAGCATCTGGCTATTTTGCTGTTGGTGGGTAATGATGCAGCCCTGTCGCAAGCCCAGATGTGATTCTACATTCCTGCAGCTGTTCTGGTGGGAGTTTCAACACCCAAAACATCTGCTATTGGGAATCAGAGGCACGATGCTTACATGATATTTTAGGGCTGTTATTTTTGTCTATTTGCAATTTTGTTTTTTCCTTTCCTTTTAAAAATATATTTTATTTATGTAGCATCATTTTTCTGTTTGTCCAGTAGTGACCACTCCACTAGTGAGAGGGTATTTCCATGAAAAGTTGCTCTGTATGTCTAGAGGACCGTATGTGAAATGGAGCAGATTCAGAGTGTCACAAATGAGGTTTATGGAGGTTGAAGCTGCAGAACATTATGGCCTGTCATGTAAATATATATGTAGGGAGCTGCTAAAGTGAAGTCATTACTGTCTGCTACATAAATATGTATTTAGACCATCTTAACAATACAGAAATGCCCATCTATCAGGTAATTACATATTTAGCCTGTGGGAGAAAAAGCTGTTTTGACATCCAGTGGTTACTTACATCCATTTAAAAAAATAAATCATCAAGGAATAAGAGATGAGAAGCTCATACCATGACTTTACAAGGACAGTGAAGGGAAGATGAAAGTGTGCAGGGAGCTACAGGGAGGTGGCGCTTATAATGCACACGCTGATATAGTAAATTTTGTACGGGAAACAAACCACAGTCTGACTGGGACCTCTAAATACCAGGATAAATCCTGAAGTGAAAGTTTGTATTACTCAAACCCATTAGAAACGGGTTTTCTAATGGAAATGCTGACTTTGCACCGTTATACAAGCAGTCAATACTATTTCTTATTTCCTGTTACCATGGACAGTTAATACATTGGAAAGAAACAGAGGACCTGGAATATTTATACTGTGATGTGCCATTTGTTACCATGCTGTTAATTAGTTTGGTTCTCACTGTATGACTCGGTGCAGGCTGGCCAGCCCCCTCCATCTGAAAGCCATCCTCTGGCCTCCCAATTCAGGCAATTATTTCTCTGCACCTTTTAGGGACTGCAGAGGACACTCTATCCCATCAAGACTTCTGTGTGCTGGTCAACTCCCAAACACCCATGAAAACAATAATCATCATGCCTGTAGTCCTAAAGTTGTAGAGATGTGGGACAAAAGGAGGCCACAGTGGTGGTCGCAGGGGTGGTGGAAGGGTTCATTTGTGTGGGACTGGCAGGCAGCACAACACCCAGAGGAGAAAGGAAAATGTCAGATGCAGGTGGTAAGAGAAATTGGGGACACCAAGGACAAGGTGAAAGGGGCAGCAAGAGAATGGGGGCAAATGGCAAGGAATGAGAAAATGGAAAGGCTGGTCAGAAAAGGAAGGAAGGCAGTCTGGAAAACTGCTGCCCTCAGAAACATTGCCTTATTCATGCACTGCATGGTGTGACTGTCTGGAGAAGAGCTGCTTCTGGACAGGGTGAGGGCTCTTAAGACAAACTGGGAAGCCTTGAATTATCCACCCCAGCACAGGGAAGCAACGAGGCAATGGAGCTGAAGAGGGAGACAGCAGAGTGGAGGGAAAGGCATGTCAAAGATATCAAATATTTTCTTCTTTTGCAGTATGGGAGGAAGCCCCCATTTCACTTTTCCATGTTTCCTTTGGATTGTTTTCAAGTGAGGCACCCTGGATTGTGTGCTACATCTCAAGAAAAGTAACTCCAGCAAAGCAAGCCTGGCTCCGCACTTTGGCACCTCAGTCAGCAGTAATTTATAATGCTGTTCCTCCTTAATAAAATCCATTGAACACTCCAAAAGAGTAACTAGGACACTTAGTTTTTATTCCACATGCATCTCATTTGTCTTCAGCAGGTTCTTCCATAATCTCATCATTATTGCAATCACCCTCTGAGGACAGCTGACTTGCATTAATCAGCTAGGCCTCTCATCCCTCACTAGATTCTTTACAGTTTTACTGTGCCCTTGGGCATCCTAACTTTACTTGAAAAATTAATAAACCTCCCCTCTCTTATCTTACCTTATTAATGTCTGTCTTTGTAACCCATTATCCCTGCATCTCTTCAGTGACCATTTGAGGATGTGGTTACCACCAAAGGATTGTGCCCTGGTGAGGCAGCACACAGGAGTGCCCTACATAATTGAAAAAAAAAAAAAAAGACAAAAAAAAGAGGGGTGGAGGTGATGAGAAAAAGAAGGGAAAAGACCATGAAAACTTTCAAGTCCAGTATCATTGTTTATAAGATAGAATAAAAATATGAAAGTTGCTTAGAACTCAATACAGACTATTAAGATTAATCAAATAGTTCCTTTTTGCCTTATTCTTTTTTTCGTGTAAGCAGCCCCTTGCCCTGCAGCCACCACCGTGCATATCCCAGCTTTCATCTACCCCTTCCTGCTCCCCTTCCCTCTCATTCACCCTATAAAACCTGACTTGCTCATTTTAGATGTTTCGAAATCCTGGTACATTAATCACTTGTGTTTGCTCACACTTTATGTGGGTTGTTGGTCATGGTCTGTAGTTATACTGGCTGTCTCCCTTGCTTACTTAAAAGTACAATCCAATTGAAAATAAAGATTTTGCAGGTTTGCTCATTTCACACAGCGATAGCAGCTGGTAAGTGTCTTTTGCAATTCATCAGAGGCCTCCCAGACCACCTGCTCTTGGCATCCTGCAAACAGCTGGCTCTGTGTAAGTACCATAAGCTATTATCTTACTCAATAAATAATGAAATAAAGCAAGAATGCAGGACAAAACCATGTCTTTGTAAATAAGATACATTCACAACTAACCACCTCTCCTGTTTCAGAGATGAAGAAAATCAGGCCCTTCGCTGCATTTAGTAGTACTTTGTGATAGAAGATGGAGACAAAGCCATACCAATACATAGGACTTTTCTTTCTTTCTTTCTTTCTTTTTGAAACCTGCTGTATTTCTGAAAAGGCCATAGGGAGCTTGTATGAAACTTCAGCTAATGTCACCAGATGTCCCACTATTGAGAGTGACTCTCAGCCTTGAAAGACTGCTCCACTCAGATGATTTTTTTTAAATGAACTTTTGTGCTCTCTTTCTGGTCCCAAGAGTAGATATGAGGTCACTTCCTTTTCCCCAATGCTCTGCTGCCCATGAGACTTCTGCCAGGTGTCCTCCAGGCTGGAGGAACTGCTGCCAGCTTGTCCATCAGAACAAGACTGAAGTCAAGGTCAGAAACATCAAACAGAAGCATGAAACACATCCCTGTAATTGCAAAGGAACATCAGAGGTGAGAAGGAGGAAGTAGATGAGAGGGGACACAATGCCAAAGTATTCCCCCTATAGATGAATAAAGGTTTTAATAGGAAAGTGCTGCATTTTGTGGAAAAAGCCTATATCTCATAAGGATTTTTATTTTTTAATCTATGAATTCTGCTTGGCACATCTAACAGATTTCTTGCACTGCAAACAAAGACAATAAATAAATGCAATCTGTTGCATGAATGATTTATATCAACACGATTTAAATTTAGTGTCTGATTTCTCTTATTTTTTAAATGGCCTCCTGTTTTATGTTTGCCATAAACTGAGGATGCGAGAGATGGCAGTTGGAGACTTGACTGCCTGAGCAGTGGAGAAAACCAGGAAGTTCAGTGTCTGCCACGGTTTGCAGACACGGAGCCACTCTTTCTCCCATAAAGGAATGCCTTGCTCGGCAGGCTGCCTCATTCCCTTTAATGGCAGTCCTTTTGTAGGAAGGTATTAATCACTGCAAGAAAAGATGTCTGACCCCAGCTCCTGCTACTCCAAGTGAGGATTGGGAGAGGAGTGTTTAAAAGCCTGCTTTTAACATCCTGTAAAAAAAGAAATACTTGTGAGGGTTTTCAGAACAATTATTTTCTCCCTTGTAATCACCCTATGATATTTGCTACTGATATTTGCAGACCAAGGTATCATTCCCATTCCTGATATCATATGGAGCAGCTGGCTCCAAAAGTGGGGTGGAAGGGAAGGATCCCATCTGGGCCAGGCACCATGGCTGCACTGGCACTGGGATATTTCAGCTTGCTCCTGCCATAGGTCAGTGCTGAATTAATGACTTCCTGATACAGCACAGAGCCAGCAGCAAGGTGAGGCAGGTATTCTGCCCCAGAGAGATACCTCTAATGGGCCCCTTAAAACCCTGACTGACAGAACCGTGCCACACACTTATAATGAAACATTTAAATGTCCCAGTAGGTGCGGCATATGTTCATGACACCCCTGTAAGGTTTTCTGTTTCATTTCAACCTTCCTGTTCTCTCTGGTCTCCCTCCTCTTGTTCCCAAGAGCAGTCTAGTCCAGAGGCCTACTCACAAGTAAATATGAGATGCAAAAAACCCCTACCAAGCACTGACTTCACCTTCTAGGAGGTGCTGGGAACAAACAGTCTCAAAGAGAAGTCTTGCAAAAAACCCTGGTGGGAAAAACACCAGTGGCTGGTTTCTGCTAATGTCATTCTAGACTGATATCTAAGCCTGCAACACGGCAAACCATCTCTTTGAACCATTGCTATTGCAGCAGCAGGGCAGCTCATTCAAGGAGCATGGTCTTATGGAGGGAACCACTTATCCCAGCTTCTGCAGGCAGTGTTTATTTGATTAAATGTAAGTGAAGGAACAATGGGCTTTGACAAGCGAGGAGCAGTTTGGCTGGTTTGATGAATCTTGTGAGGTCTCAGGAGAAAAAAAGTAGGATGGGTGGCAGCAGCTCTGTGTGTATCAATGGGATCTGCAGAGGGTTGAGAGAAAGATCTAAATCAGTCCCAGATACTCAATGTTTTGTGGCTCCTCTTATGTGGCATTTACGTACTTTTGCCACTATGGAAATGAATAGTGTCCTAATGAGCATTATGTGGTTTCTTGTGCTTGCTCTAAACTGGAGCCCAAAGCAAAAGCCCAGACCTAAATATTCTTCCATTCTGAGTATCAGATTTTCTTTATGCCCTATATCTTGCAGATTTTTCTCTTTTTGCCACTAAGCATTTTCTGAAACTTGTGGCTGGAAGCTGTAGTTTTTATGATATTTTTAGTACACTGCATGGTTGTATAAAGTGCACCTTATAAAACTTCAGTCTTCAGCCAGCTCCCTATAAACTGGCTCTGTTTTACATCAACCAGCTTCAAACCTTCCTTGCCATTTTTCCACCCTCCACTTTTAATAACAAGGCAATCTATAGCAACAATTTCTCTTGCATGTGGTGATGCAGCCTACTCAGAATTCAAGACAGGAGGCTTTACTTTATTATTTCACCAAGACTAAAATCCTACAGATACTATTTTCATTTTTAAGAGCAGCCTGGGTAAACACTGAAGAGGGAATTAAGAATTTTGCTCTTGACAGAAAGAAGCTTTAGTAAAATGAACATGGAATATAGCATAACCTAGCCAGGAAACAAAAAAAAAAAAAACAAAAACCTAGTGATTCATTATGAGCACAGGCTCAATCTATCATAACTTTGTGATTCGGGCTCCAAATTCCTGAAACACGTGGGCAGTTCAGATCTCGTTGCTGGTCTGGCCAAAACTGTGGTCAAACTGGTCTTTCAATATTAATTTTAAGGAGTTTGGCCTTGCAGCCAGCAGCTTGTGTTTTTCTGTGACAGGTAAAGCTCAGAGGGTATGAGCTTTGGTTTATGTCTGTCCTTCAATGGTTAGGATATTTCTTTGAGAGTTAAGTGAACTACCACAAGACCTGCAAAACCAGGTTAGAAAAGCCACATTTTTTCCCGATGATATTAACTGCTTCTTTTCCATTAGGACAGAAATATAATAAGTGTCCTCTCCTGTATGACATTAATGCCTCTAACTAATACATTACAATACTTCTATTGGAACTGCCTAGAACACCCAGCCAAGAGCAGAGTATCACTGCAGCAGGCACATGACATATACATGTAATAAGAAACTTAATGCTGTGAAAAAATACCCATCAGTGAATCCCATTCATCACTTTTGCACCAACCTCAGTGGGACTTGTTTTCTGCTTGGATGGGGAACACATGCTTTCAGAATCTCATTAGAGTCGAGACTAGGGATGCAAGCAAGAAAGTACTTTTACTTTCTTTATCACGGTTATTGTTATTATTTTTTTTCAGCGTTATTTTTGCTGAGGGAATGTAGTATCAAACTCCCATTTGTGGAAGCTCCTCCCAGTCTCTTCTGAATATCATATTCCACTCCAGCCCTTCAGTGCTTACTTGCCTTTCTCCAAGCACCATCATGCATAAGGCAACATGTTTTTCAAGCTCCCTGCATCTGCCATTGAAACTCCCATACTTTAGTTAAAAACTAGAAGTAAATGAAGGATATGGAGTATCAATGGGAGGTAGCACTCAAGCTGATGGTGCAGCAGTGTTAATTACACAATACTTTTATTGAGCAATTCGGTGGTAATTCTTACTGCTACTCCTCCTTAATAAGATCCATTGTGCACCATAAAATAGTAACTAGGACACAGTTTGTATTCCACATGCATCTCATATCTCTTTAGCAGGTTCTTCCATATCCATAATCTCATCATTATTACTATTACCCTCAGAAGACAGTTGACTTGCATTAATCAGACAGGCTGCCATTCCCTTGCCAGATTTTCTGCAGTTTTATTGTGCTTTTGGACATTTTAATTAACTTGAAAAATTAATTAAAAATCTTACCTTATTAATATCTCCTACCTTTCCCCTGCTTGGTAATCCATTATCACTGTTTATCATCACTGACCATTCAATTTCAGAATGGTCTTGTAATAGGAGAGCACACCAGAATGCCCAGGCAATGCTAAAATGATAAGGTGACTCTGAGACACCTTAAAGTGCTTAATTTGGTCTTTTACTTAAAGTATACATGACTGTCTGAGAAGTGAAACCAAACTGCTACAGCTCATTAAAAGAATTCCAATTCCTTTCCACTCACAATCCAGCTTAAATGCTCAGATCTTTCTTCCATGCTTGTACAGTTGGAGATTGCCAAAGAACTGACTGAAATGAAATGAAATGAAATGAAGGCCAGCTCATTTAGAGATGCCATGACACTTCCCTGAAACATGATCGCCAATCATACTAGAGTTTTACAATCTTCTTTATGAAAAAAAAATTAAACAGGGAGCTATAGAAATTAATAAGGAGTTCATGGAAATTACTCTTAAAACATACACAATTTAATAGAGAAAAAAACCCGTTCTACAGCTATTTTTAAAATAAGCTACAGAACACTGTAAAGAACAGATGCCTCAACATGAAAATTCTTTAGGGTAGTTTAAAATTCTCAAAAGGCTGCAATTTTTTGTACAGAAAGCCAGTGCTTGTCAGAAAGGGTTTTTTTCATATATTTTTACCTTCTGTGTCACACTCTTCTCAATTGCCCAGCACTATTAATATGATTAAATCATGACTGCACTAGCATGAGCAGTTCCACTGGAGCCAACCAGACTAACAGCAAAGAAGAACACACCACGCCACAAGGGTGCACAGGCTTGTCCTCAGTATTTCTGCTTGAGGGGCCAGCTTGGATATCACCTCAGTTCTTCAGGTCATATAAATTGTGATGCTCAAACTGAAAGATTTGGAAATAAACCAGCAGATTTTTGATTCTGTGCACTATTATTTTGAATTATGTGCTTTCAGTAACCACCTAATCCTATGTCAGTGGAGTCACTACATATTACCTCAGCTTTCAAATTTACTCAGTGTTGTTGATCTTTTGTTAAGGAGGGCTAAGATACACCTGAGTCAGTTCCTCAGGTTGTTGGGAGTCCTCAGGTTGCTAAGATGATAGACAAGCTCTCCCCTTGGAGGGGCTTGGAGGGGCTGTTACTGTAGTTTTCCACATAGTGTTTCTATAGGAAAAATAAACAAATAAACCCAGGTTCCTACAGACATCACTTGTGATGCTGAACTGATTTAAAAAGAAATGGGACCTGCTGGAGACTTGATGAGATTCAAGCTTTACTTTCTTAAAAATAAGGGAACCTTGTCTTGTGGTAAAGGCTCATGGCTTAGGAGATAAGGGTTGAATTCCACTCATGGTCATCCTGTGCGTGCAAATAATTTAGACATTGCCTGTCTTTGTTGCTCACCTGTAATCAGAGCCATGTAAGCAGCTATAACTAATACTAGCAATCAAGGGAGAGAACCAACAGCAGGGGAAAAGTGCACCGATTATTGAAAGTTAAAACCAGAAAAAGGTACATGGTTCCCAACAGATAAAATACAAATATTCAGAGCAAGCACAGCACAGTTGCACCTCCCACCCAAACACCACAATTCCAAGAGCTCTCCATAAATGAGAAAGACCCAAGAAAGATATATCCAAACTGTCTTAGTCCTCTCAACAACAAGAACTTGTTTTTCAGTTGCTGTCACAGTTTCACACACAAAGGCATTTACCCACTTTTCATCTCAATAAATTCTCAGTTTATCAGAAGACAAAAAGTGACCAATATGGCTTAATTCGTAATAAAAAGCACTTTGAGGCAGTTTAAAGCCACCCATCCTACCGCAGCCAGGAGAGAGGCTTCTGAATAATTTAGTAACCTTAGACCTTTCAAAAAGAGAAGAAACTCATTGCCCGGTTTCATGGGACTTAGATGAAGTTGTGTGGGTAGCAGTATTAGATATTTATTCACTATGGACTTTGATAAATAATTTACTGGTTCAACTGTGACTAACAAGATTGCTGAATGATGAAATCTCTTCAGTAAGCAAGTAGAAATGTGTGCTCTGTTGACTGCCCAAGTGAGGACACAGATTCACCAAGGGAAACACAGGCTGCATTTTGTAAAAATCAGCCAGGTAGGCAGGAATCTTTATGGCTGCGGACAAAAGTATCCTGCTTCATTATTATCATAATGGACACAGTCTTACCTGGTATATGGTAAAATAGGAGATTTATTAATATAAGCCTGGACTATTGGATCAAAGGAGCCCTCTGCCCAGTACCACAATGATCTTCACTCAGAGGTGTCAGAGAGATGAGGAAAGTGTCTTGTTCTTACAGTGAACAAACAAAAAGTATATGAATCCTTCTGCTCCAAACCCAGTCAAAGCATTTGCAGCCATGAGTGCAGAAGGGAAGGGAGTTCTCCACTAATGCTGCTAAATGTACAGAGGTAGAATTTATGCGCATTCCTAACTAGTGTATCTTTCTCATACTTTTTAAATAGATGGCCCAGAGGCCTTCTTTAAACCCCCTGTCCCGCTCCTCTTTTGAACTAGTCCCATTTATATTCTCTCAGTTGCCTGTGCACATTGTCAAGCAATAGTGACATCAAGTGGCCCAGCTTAGCTGATCACTAGCATTTTTGTTTCCCTGTTCATCTCAAGAGCAGATATTGATCGTCATCAATCCTTTGTGTAAACAGATCTGAAATAAATCCAGTATCAGACATTTATCTTGTGGAGGGTATTGCTCATCAACTTGATTTAAGTTATGTTTATGTGTGAGCAAAGTATGATTTACAAGAGATCTTCTAACTTTTTGCTGTATGGTAGTTTAAAAGTTCTCTATCAGAAATATATCTGTATAATCCTGACAGAAAGATTAAGAGCCATCTTCTCTCATCTGATCTATAGCACAAGTAGAATAATGCAGCAGGAATGAGGATTATTTATCTTTTGTGTTTCTTGAGTGTCTAGTATCCACCAGCAGAGATCAGGGCTATGTTGTGCTAGACACTGCAAACACCTTAGCAAAAATGTTCCTAGCACCAAGAGACCATGTAGTATCCTCAATGAGAAATGAAAAAGGCAGAAGCAATCAGTAGGTGGGAAAGCACAAAACTGTGAAGAGACAAAAGCAATATAGCAATGTTGTCCTGCCCCCCCAGCTTCCTAAGGAGCAAGAAGGAGGCATAAACACCTCTTTTATGGTGACAAAACCCCTTAAAATATGAAGGCAGTTATGATGGCAAAACCATCACTGTTGGATGAAAGTATCTGGTTTCTGGAACAAATTGCCAGAAGAGATCTAACAAATTCAAGGTCTAAACATTGTCTGTGGCCACAATCAAACTTTCTCCTTTTCCCTAGTGATGCCTACTATGTTAGGTCCACCTCAGCTTCTCAAAAACAGCTGGAAGTATTCAGTTTTTCTCTCAAATCTACCATCATTTTGAAGATTTTAGAGAGATCTGCTAGCTGATGTGTTTGAACTTTTTAAGATATTATCTGTATATCCATGGTAATATATTCAGCTTACTACTTCTTGTGAGCAATAAGTCACCTGATATATTTGTATGGCCACAAAAACTATTTCAGTAAACTCTCTCTGAATCCTGAAAGTTTCCTGGGCCAAAGAGTTAAATTCATAAAGGTATCCATTCCTCGGAAGTACTCTGATCATTATCAGACAGTAGGGTACAGAAAAAGAGGCAACAACTTCATCACATATATTTACATCTAAATCACTGACGTTATGAGCCCTAGCAGTTTTGAGACACACCTTCAGTCCCTTTGTGGAGAGGGCTTAGCACACCATATGAGGAGGGTGAGCTTAAGCTAGTGTATGACTTGAAGATATCAGTACAGAGAAACAAGAATAGATGTTCTTAAAAAGAGAATGGTTTCCTCCACACTCCTTCATCAGTGACTGTGATGGTGTATGTGAAGTATTCTCACCCACCCTTTTAGAGGTACCTTTGCTTTTCAGCAGCAATGGACAAGGCTACAAAGCAAGTTGGGGGATGTGATACCATGGGCATGCCAGCCTTAGCCTAGTAGTGGCAAGCATAAGATCATGGAAAACACAAGAGAACATGTTCAAAAAGAATGAACAAGGATGGTGAGAAGGAGAAAGTTACATGACCAGGGATGCTTTTTCCTTCCACATTAGAGGCAGTGGTCACAGCCATATGACTGCACAGCCCCTCTAGTATGACTGCAGCTGTCCAACCTCCAAACTGGTCACTAGGCAAAAACCTGAGCTCCTGGTTGCCAGAGGGGGTTGAGGCCTCTCAGTGCAGCTTTAGTGGTACTGGTAGGCATGCTGTTTAACTGGCGCCTGGCCCTGATTCCTCATCTTGTGCTAAAATCACACTTTCAGTTTGCTGTGGAGGTACATCCATGGGACCACTTGGTTCCTTTGCATCAGAAGCGCAGTACAAGTGTAATGGTTTAACCTGGGCTGAGTGCCAGGGGCCCACTACAGCCACCTTCTCACTCCCCCTTGCCCAGCTATAGAGGAGAGAGAATGTAACGAGAGGTTTCATTATTCATGATAAGGACTACAACAGATTCTTTCTTAATCACCGTCACAGGCAAAACAAGACTCCATGTGGGAATAATAATCAAATTTATTACTAACAAGATCAGAGCTAAGAGTGAGAGACTAAAAGACACCTTTTACCCCCCACCCCCCTCCTTCTTACATCCAACCTATTTTCCCGCAGCGGTCAAGGGAAAAAGGCGAGGTGGGAGGGGGGGGAGGTGTTGCTGTGGTCAGCTGCTGTTCTCAGCCGCTGCTTGGGGAGAAGAGTCCTTCCAGCCGCATTCCATGGGGTCCCATCCCTCACAGGATACAGTTCCTCTCACAAACTGCTCCGGCGAGAGTCCATCCCATGGGCAGCAGCCCTTCACCCACAGCTGCCACATGGCTGACATTCCACAGGGTGCAGTCCCTCAGGCACAGGCTGCTCCACCGTGGGCCCCACGAGCCACGCGTCCTAACAGGAGAATCCTACTCCAACGTGGGCTCCTCTCCCCACAGGCTACAGTCCCCTGCCAGCTCCACTTTGGGTCTCCCACGGGCTACAGCCTTCCCCAGCATCCACCTGCTCCGGCGTGGCTCCTTCCCGGGCTACAGGTGGATCTCTGCACTCCTGTGGTCCTCCATGGGCTGCAGGGGCACAGCTGCTTCCCCATGGTCTTCCCCATGGGCTGCAGCTGGATCTCAGCTCCGGTGCCAGGAGCATCTCCTCCCCCTCCTTCTCCACTGACCTTGGTGTCTGCGTTGTTGCTCACAGGCTCTCACCCTGCTCCTCTCCGGCAGCCATCTTCATTCCCTACCACCTTTTTTTTTTTTTTTTTTCTTCCTTCTTAACTATGTTCTCACAGAGGTGTTCTGTCAACCACTGATTGGCCCGGCCTTGGCCAGCAGCGGGCCCAGCCTGGGCATGGGGAAACTTCCAGCAGCTTCTCGAAGAAGCCTCTCCCTCAGCCCCCCCCCACTGCCACCAAAACCTGGCCACAGAAAAACCAATACAACAAGAGAGCTGGATTTCTTGCCAGAGGAAGTTTAAGGGGCTGGGCCTTGTCCCATGTTTCTTCATGTTTCCTGAAATTTAAATAGTCCGATTCCCATTTCCTTTCCCTCTATATTTTGAAGTTGACTGAGTTGCATGCCACTGTTAACTGGTAGAGAGAGCTCTTGTTTCCTGAGACCCCAAGTCCAGCTGAGCAAAGCATTAGCGTCACATAGCACACAACAACAAGCTGCACACGCAGAGTGATTTGGATGGCACATGCACAGCAAACACAGTGCCCCAGTGGGAAAAACAGGCCTTTGGAGCTGTGAGGCCCAGATTATAGGCCCCATCACCCCACGCTGTAAGATAGGCCTGGTTGTTGCCAAGTACTAGTGCAAGTGAGAGAAGGACGTGTTCCTCGTTATTAGTTATTCACTGTGTGTGCTCCAACATTCATTAGTCTCCTGTTTAACTAGAGTTATTCAAGTAAGGAGCAGAGACAATACCATATGACTTGTGTGAACGTACACACTTTGAATAATGAATAGCGAATAGCCATAGTGAACCTCTCACTGTGGACAGAAAATGCTTCATCCAAGCTGTTTAACAAATACTTAGGAATAACATTCCCATTGACAGAAAATGGATCTTGCCGAGGAATAACTGATGCACACACACAAGGAAAAACACCACATAGACTCAACACTCTACTGAATTTACTCACAGTGAATAATCGCAGTAGGGTCTACTTTCCTGCAACTATGGGAATTCTCCCTAGGATCCACAAGAGGAGGAAACATAACTTTACATATTTACACACTGTCAATTTTTTTTGTTGTTTTTTTTCTTTTTGGTGCTGTTATGGCTTTTTGTAGTATTCTAGAAAGTGGTAGTACTGAAATAATTTCCTCTGACAGCAGACTGTTAAGTGGAGGCACAGCAGAAAAGTAGGACAACATTGCAGGCACACAGGGGCTCATTCACCCTTTCAGGTTTCAAAGGGAGGGATGTTCCTTCTAGTGGCAAGCTGCCCAAATAGGATGCAGGGACTATGCAAAATGAATGGAGATGCCCAGGCACAGACTCGCTCCATCATTCAAGTCTGTTAGGGGATGTCATTTACTCTGGCTTTCTTACGTTGAATTTTCATGTTGTGTTGAATTCCGTACTTGACCCAGAAATGAGAGGTGGCAGGATCAGAATGGTGAGACCACAAACAATGGAGGTTACATGAGCTGGAAATTATCTCTTACAAAGCAAAAAAATAAGACTAAGGCTAGCTAAATGTCTTGGTTATTATACTAATAACAGGTAGGCTGGGCAGATATGCACAGGCTATGCACAAATGCATCGGATAGCAGCTTGAAAACTGCCCCAAACAGCTTAGAGCTGCAAAGGAGAAACTAATGTGTAAGACTTTCAAAGCAATCAAAACCATAACACAGTCTGAAATGATTGCATCTTCTGCATTGTGTTCTGCCACAAAGTGCTATGAGCCTTGAATTAAATCACAGAGACATAAGCTGAAAGTGAGGAACTGTAGCCACAGCTTGATCCTAATGTAAAGCTTACTTCACCTCACTGGAAAGATCCAGGATAGTGTTATGAGACAAATTTTCACATTCTCTGCAGTCTGGCATAGCACCTAGCATCATCAGTGAAAAATACACCACCTATCAGAAATAGAAATATATAGACCCAGGATGCCAAAAGATTTTGTCCTTTGCAATCAGGATCGACTTTCATTCTTAACACACCTCTTTGGTCCATTTAATTCCATATTGTTCTGTTTTTGTTTTTGCACAGGAGCCACGGGTAGTGCTGTAGACAGAGGAGAAAATCCCAGGGCTGTGTTAAAAGAATTCCAGATGTAAAGCAAAATGGATTAATACACTTTTCTACAAAGTGGTAAAATGAAAACACATCTGATGGACTTCCACACAGTTTGCCTCAGGCAAAGAGCATTCCATTAAAATAAAAATACATTTGGTTAGAGCAAATTAAATGTTCCCAAGAAGGAATAGTTTGAGGTCAAAGGTGAAGCCACTTTACTTGCACACATGTTTTCAATCTGTTTGACCTCTGTGATCAGCAAAGCTCAGATGTGCAAAGAGGAAGAAACTTAAAAGGCATTGGGAAGAATAAAAAAATAAAATACAAAGAAATGCATATAAGATCTGCATAACATAGTTGTAAACTCTCCATGCTAGAAGAGGACAAGTTGTGAGGAGTTTTTCTATGATCCTAGTCTGAGTGATAAAAGACCTGGAAGATCTTGACCATATTGCAGACTAATCTTTCTTCTCATCTGCTGGGACAGAATCCCTCTTAAGTAGTTGTGGCAAGGATTTGTGTGGCTGATGGTGAGCACTCCTGAAAAGACTCTAGGGAAGTAGATCAAAAAGAAGAAAAAGAGCAAGTGAAAGACTTTCTGTTGAACCTATGCTCCATTTCATGCATGCTTCCTGCTGAATGTGCTCTGGCTCCTCTCTTGCGTGCAGGTTTTTGTGGCAGGTTAGTGCCTAATAAACCAGGAGATTGAGGCAATCAGGCAGAAGGCAGCACCCTGACATTTTGCCAGGTGGCAGCTTCCAACACAACCTTCACTGTGAATTAAATCCACAAGAAATGAGCAGTGCATGCCCCACCTCTTTTATGAGACTAACCTAATGTAAGGTCTTGCTCCTGCACTCTGGAGCGTCTCTCTGGCAGATAGAGGAGATGGGTTGAGCAGGGACAGGAAAAATGGGGTTGTGTCCTTTGCCCCTCAGCTGTATCCCTTCCTCTTCGCACTAACAGATATCGTGAGTCAGAGTCTCCTTCAGCACAACGTGAATTTTTGAACCCAAGCCCAAATATGTCCAAAGAAAGGCAAAGAAACCAAACCAATCGCAGCTGAAGGCTCTTCTGGAGCTTGCTCACTTCAGATTATATAGGCCAGAAAGCTACAAGCTACAGACCCTTTCATTGCCAGCCATGGACTTACAATGCCTGCTAATACTGCCTGCTCACTGCCAGCTAGCATTCAGATAGCTTTCCCCTGTGGTGTATACTTGAGAGACAAGCCTCTCAGTCGTGACTGTGCCTTGCAGCTGAGCCTTAATCAGGTCAACAAAAATGAATTTTGCTTCACACTTCCAATGGAAGGCTGTTGCATGAGCATGGACTAGAACTCCACAGACCTTTTGGACAAACTAGACTTATCCAGGAGACATGGTTTGCCATTTTGAAGCCAGTCAATCGAGCTGCTTGATATTTCACTTCTCTTTGCTGTGGATTAGCAAAGCCACTGGATCCTCTCCATCTGTGGCAGGTGTATTATTACCTATATCACAGCAGGAAAGAAGAAAGGTGCTTTACATCTTTCTTAGGTTATTACTGCAGATTGATCCGTGCAGAGTGCTACAGCTGCAAGTTGCAGTCCTGGTGGCTCACTACTTACCCACGTGCTTCCAGGCACCATCCAGAGCCCCGAGCTCAGCTGGGAGCTTGGGGGTTGTGCACCCATCTGGGCTTGAAGGTTTGAGTAGCATTTCCACAGGGACTTTCAGCATTCTTTTGTCTACTCAGCTGTTGCAAAGCAGCAGATAACCACAAATGCATTTCTCAAAACGTGTATGCCTGCATCTCTACTAACTCCTGAACCCAAACAGCAGCTCTGCATTTGCCACAAATCCGTGTCCTCACTGTTCCTGGAATCCCTAAGCCAGTGTGAATGAGAGGACCTGAATAAATGTCAACTATATGATGTGGGTCAAAGTCAGCTGAAAATCTGGAAGGCAGTGCTCAGAATGTGCACGACTATTTAACCTGCTTCAGCTGCAAATTAACCCCAAATTTCTGAAGAAAATTCACCCTGCTTCAAGTCAGTCCCAAAGCACACATCTCAGCGTTTTGAGGCAGTGAAGATCTTGAAATCAGGCTTGAATCATCTGCAAGATCAATGCTATTTACACCTTACTCAACAGCAGCAACATATCCAAAAGGGATTTGCTGCACCTCTCAGAGTAGCCAGGATTTGGGAGGTCAGCCTTTTTATTAACAGGCAAGTCTGTACCATGTGAGAAACAGCAGAATTTACACTTGCCATCTGCAAAATGAATTACATGTTCCAGGCATCCGCAGCTTCATAAATTATAACACAGTGTCAACAGTGCACCTGTGAGGAGATTTTAGACAACAGGAGCAAAGAAACTGCCGGTGTGCCAAGGGAATGCACAGGTGGGAACACTGGGAAGGCATTTGGCTGCTACCTGCTTCAGCTTGCCCAAGCTTTTACCTCCTGCATGCCCAGCCGCCAGCAGATTTGCATCACCAAGAGTCACTGAGAGTGCACACTTTTATCAGCCTTTTAAATGCTGGGCTCCTTTCTGTAATGAGGTGTGGGGATGAGGCTCTGCTTGGCCTTCCTCTGTGGTCCCCCTTGAGCATTGCTGGTGAGGGGCCCTTCTGGGAGAAGGGGGCAGGCAGGGGGGCCGGGGGACTGGGGTTTTGCATATGAGATTAAGGACTGAAGATCCTGTTCATTTCCCTTTTATCTGTCTGTGTGCTGTGGCGCTGAAGTCTCTGCTTTCCCTGTGTTATATTCAATGTGCAGAGTGACTCATCTGCAAGCGCAAATTACCTTGCTAAAGTATTCTTAGGAGAAATAATTAGCCACGAGCACCTCCTCTCCAGCCTCCTGTATGTGCCTCCGGGGACTGGGGCGCTTGACATAAATCATTTAGTCCCGAGCCCTAGCACACACCTTTCCCAAAGGACTCCATAATTGGCAAAGTAGTTGCCAACCGGGTTTAAAGTGATTTGAAATTGTTTTCCATACAGCCTTGCTGATAGCAAAAGGTTTCCCCCTTTCCTCAAGCATGAGTTACAGTAACATGATTGGATGTAACCCGTTATTCAGTTCAAGCTGTGATTCTGATACAGTATAGACAATATAAAATCCCCAGAGCTCTGTGAGGCCACCTCAATGGTCCATTTAAGTCCAATTCAATTAGGCTCACTATAGTTCTTAGGATTTCTTAGGTATGTTTGCAGCAGCCTTGGGGTTTGAATGTGAGAACAGTATTCATCTAGGAGTTTTAAATTAGGTCTCAGGTGTCATCATTCTAAATGAATTATTACAGTGGTGTGTTCATGCCATTACAGGTAAGGTTATGTTAGTATCTCCACTCAGCCATATTAATGCACCAAGGGCCGAAGCTTGGTATGTAAGGTCCTTGCCTTACAGTGTCTTCTTTAACCTCTTTGTCAAAATAATCAGGCTGCCAAGCACCAAACAGTATTTAAAATACATGGAAATAGGTTGTTTACTTTCACTTTTTGACTGATTGTCAGCAGTGTGAATTAGAAGATGCTGCTACACTCAGAGCACTGCCAGTGCACTTCCCTCCACTGAGAGTCAGGGGAAAGGGAACCTACCCAGCCTGGCTCATCCTCACTGCCTATGGCAAATAGGTGGGCAGTGAAGAATGGAGTGCTGGGATGGGCAAAGTAGCAGAGAAAGGACTGCAAGCCTCTGCCTTGCTCATGCCTTCCTTTCAGTCATTGGTTTTATTTCCCTAGCCACAGCTGGTGGGGAGGGAAACACAACGATATGCTTTATTTTGCTTTCCCCAGCTTTTCACCATTTGTGTCTGCATCTGATCTCTCTCTGGTATTTAACACTCCTCTCAGTGCTGTCAGGAATTAGTGCAGTGAGGGGAGGGAAGCACTTCAGCTGTCCAAATCACCCCTCCATATTTCACGTCTACAGATGGACACCATTTGGTTCCTTATAACAAGGCAATGCAAATGCCAGGTATGTAGATAAAACTTAATTCAAAGAGGGGAAAAAAGAAGAAGCAGAGAAAATGTTTAATTTTTAGCTGCGAGCTCTGGAAGTCTAACTGGCATTTGGATTGAATCCTGAACACAATATTTGAAGGTCAAAGATAACGTGTCTTTTTTGGCCTACATGTCAGAATTATTTTCATTGTTTTACTCTGGTCCCATCTAGTGGCTTCAACAGAAAGTGAGGGCCCCTCTATCCATTGCTGTATTAACATGAAAAGCCCAAGTCCCACTAGAGCTAAAGAGAGAAGGGGCAGGTGCAGACCTGAGAAACAAAGCAATCAGTTGGCCTTCACCTAGTTTCACACTGACTGTCAGGTCTCCTTAATTCAAGCCTCTTGAGACCCATATAGTACTTTCTAGAAGAGTTTCATACCCCTCATAGCCATAACGTTTTCCTATTGTTTTTATTCCAGGAAATTCATTTAGTTTATTTCCACTCTGATTTGCTATGTCTTACCCCTATGCTCCTGGGAGAAGCATGTCAATATTTTGCCTGTGTTATGCAGGGGAATAGTCAGAAGAAAAGATTCAAAATCTCTTTCCTGTGCTCTCTGTCATATCTTTGCTAGGGCAGACTGTAGCCCTAAGGTCCTTCTAAGATCAAATAAATGCCTCCAGGAAGAAAAGATCAAAGGAGAAAAAAGCTTAAGAAGTCACTAGTCTGAGTATTTCCTTCTATTAGAGTGGCCCATCATGATTCAAGTAGTCTCCTGGGTTAAAAAAATTAAGGAGCAAAGCATGTTTCTCTGGGGACAGAGGCCCCTAGGTGAGAAAGAGCATCCATAGGGCAAATCCACACAGTCAGGACTCACTTTTCTCCCAGCCATCTAGAAAAGAGTCAGGTCTTGCCCACAGGCCAAGGAGCAACACTAGTACCAATTATTTCCAAGATTTCCAGCAGCATTTGAGGGCAGTGCAGCACTAGCACATGCTTCAGGGCACCTCACAGCCAGGGTCCCACTCTGGCTGAGCACAGAGATCTGGAGTCCAGGAAGGGCACAGTTCCTCCAAAGACATTTGGGGCACACACTGAGGAATGGTTCTGCTGTTTCTAGACCTGAGCTGGAATATTCTTACTACCTCATCATGCCATAGGAGCTTTTCTAAGGGATTAACACTAACTGGGGGATGCCTGCACTGTGCATAGATGACCACTTAACCAAACATGTTAGCTCACCTGCTAGGTGCTAGATGTTTTCATTAATTTTCTTGTAGGTAGCTTCAGTTTTCAATCCTAAGTTTTTCTTCACTCTTCCATGGCATCTTCCTCACTCCTTTTAATATTGCTACTATTAAAGTACAATCAAGGTCACTTCAGAGTGTTACTCATGGGACTGCCCTTTGTTTGCAGAAACCAAAGGGAATTAGATCCAAATTATTTAACCATGTATATAGGTACCTTATTGGGTCAAGATTTCAGTGAAAGGGAATGTGATCAATACAAAAATAAGTATCTCGTAAAGAACAATGTTGCTTTGCAACATTTTAGCTTGTTTACCAGAACATTTTTTCTGGGAAAGCCTACACCTTCCTAAAATTTTATTTAAGTAATTAACTTGTATAGAGGTATTTTCTTGCCATTTAACTAAACTCTTTTGCTAGAAACACTTTTGGAAGTTTTTGCATCAACTGTACAATGAAGATTTAGTAGGACAATAACAGGTGCCCACTTTATACCTTAAGAAAGATAGGACATGTCACATGACATCCCTAGAGAGCTAACCTAAAGCCAGACTGGCAACTTGGAGCAAAAAACCTTCCCTACATCACAAATGCACAGCAGCTCTATTTTGGACTCTCAGATCAGGGAACCAATCCCCATCCGTGCGTAGCTTCTGTTCAGCACAAGTATTGGAGATGGGGGAAAGAGAAGAAAAATTACTTTCCCATTGTCTCTGTGCTTGCCCAGCCCTACAGCCTGCTATGGCCTAACCTGTTTCTATGCAAAGCAGCAGTATTTGCAGGTTTGCCTATTGTTTTACTGTCTGAAAACATCTTTTCTGGACTGACTCACTGATCTGAGTTCACTGGTGTTTGTCAACCGTTGACTGCATTGGGAGCAGCTGAGGACACTTCCCAGCTCCCTGACTGGGCGGCCCAGTTGCACCTCAGCTGCTCATCTGGTCAAGACCAGCCACATGCTGCTTTCTGCATGCCTTGCTTGCTCCAGAAAGTGAGTGCAGGCTGGAGATGATGTGCTTTTCCTGGCCCTTTTCCTGACATCCTGCAGCTCAACCCTCATGCTCCACAGGTCCATCAGATGCAGCCCACTCATCTTGGCTGGACTCCCGCTGCCTTCAGACCTTTACATGCAGAGAAGAGATCAACTCTTCACTATAAGGGTGGTAAGGCACTGAAACAGGTTATCCAGAGAAGCTGTGGATGCTCCATCCCAGGAAGTGATCGAGGCCAGGTTAGTTGGGGCTTTGAGCAACCTAGAGGAAGATGTTCCTGCCCGTAAGTAGGGTTGTTGGAACCAGATGAACTTTAAGGTCCCTTCCAACAACCATTCCATGATTCCATGAGTCTATGAAGTGAGCAGTCACAGGAAATGTCAGACACCCTGAAGCTACCTCTGGGGGATCCTGCTCATTTCATCGTGGTTTTCTTCCACCATCAATAAGTAACGGACTATTGCAAACAGCAATGCAAAGCAGCGACACCCGCAGTATCCATACCTCACACCCCCAGCATCCATACGCACCCTTTGCGTGAGACGGGGCTGCTCGGAGTCACTCAAAGCAGCAGACCTCGGAGTGAGTGAAAATCTGTGCCCTGCCACCCCATCGCCACCATCCCTCCTCCGCCCATGGATTTCGTGGGGCTTCCGCGGAACAACAGTGACATCCAGTGGCCGCATCCCCCCGGCCGAAGCGTGGGATTCCTCCTGTTACCGGCATGGCTCGGGAGCCTTACAGATGCTTTGCCTTCGTTATGGAAAAAAACGATGTGCAGGGAGCTGCACATGCTTGTGAGACTGCAGCCCTAAGGGTCATACAGAGCTCGCTTTTCAGCAGCAAACCTGGGCTCTGCTGAAGGCAGCTGAAGAGTCTTAAGTCAGTCCGAAGAAATCAGAAACTGCCCGAAGAACGAGGGCAGAAACACTTGTGTAAGGAGGGAAGGGTGTTTCTGAAGGAGAAGGTCAACTATGCCTCTGGCCACTAACCCCTTGAAAACACAAAAGGGGTGGTGTGTAGTCCCATGAGTGAAATTGGCTTGGTGTTGTTTTTCTGTCTCCTCGTTTCAAACCTCACAACTGTGCCTGTAAATTTTCTATCCACAGGTCAAGGGATTGAATTTAAAAAAAAAAAAGGCAAATGTTGTGATTCTCCTGATATCTGCCCATCACTGGAACCTTGGCTCCAAAATACTGAGTACTGGGAAACAGGCAAAATCAAAGGGTCAGAGATGCTGCAACCTCTCTGACTTTTTTCCCCAACAGTCTAGCTTTAGTGTAAACGATGACAAGAGCTACCCTTACAAAACTGACCTGAGGCTAAGTCTGCATTGGAAACCTCTATCTGTGGAACCATATTGGTTTAAGCAGTGACATTTTTATTCCTGTTTTTTATTCCTCGTAAATCCCAAGAGCAGGATTAGCTGTACTAGAAAAAGCTCCTGTGAAGGAGTGATGGCAGGCACATTAACAGGCAGTAGTTTCTACTCACTAGTGATGCCTGGGGCAGTCCTAACTCAGCCTCAGTGGCTTTCCTCCTAACCCTTCTCGCTCTGAATTTCGGCCCATTGCCCCTGAGCTGTGACTGTGCTGGTGGGCTCTGCAGCTGCACCAGCTCAGCTCTCATGCTACAAAGTGCTCCTTCATCATCACCCTGGCCTGTAAGATCCCTTATATAGCAACATCCCAGTATTTCTGAGAATATGCGTTTACTGACAGCAATACCGATTACAAGTTCTTCAAGGTAATTTGCCACAACTCCTCCACCAATCTTTCCTCTCATAAGACCTATAAGAGTAGAAAGCATGTGGAAAAATGCCATCATAAAGGAAGGAGAAAGGCTCCATGCTTGTGCATTAAAGATGAAGGACTTGAGTAACTACATGAGAAGCCACTTCCCAATGTCATTATCCTTGGCTGCACTGTAGATATCATAGCTGTAACATATTTAAATAAGTTACATGGATGCTGAGAGAGGAATCCATGACATATGAATATTGAGAAGTAGTTCCTTAGTCCCTGTGAGGGAACAAGTATCTAATCGATTAAGGTAAACAGTAGCTTTATTTCTAGCTTTCCCAGTTGCTCCAGCGACATCCAGAACTGTCAGTAAAATGGGGGTGGGGGGGAATAACTAATTGAGAAGTAATAATTCGCTATTACAGGCCATCCCCTGCAACCTCAAACCACAGAAGGGGAGCCCTCTTGTAAAATTTCCATCCCTGGAGCTAGTTGGTGACTTTAGGTTGAAGACAGGACTTTAGTATGGCCACCTCCACCTGCTACACAGTAGAGCTGAAGGAGAACAGAAACCCTAGGGGCCTCCTGCTAGAGCCCTCACAAGAGTGCCTGAGACATCCTCCTTGTCCCAAAGTTGCTTCAGCCTTGCCCATGCCTAAGAATTACTTTCTTTCTAGAAATCCTGGAAATGTTTTCCTCACTAGCAGTGAATATTTTGGGGATACCATGGGCACCTGGGCAGAGCTGGACCTATCCTGAATGAAATGGCACCAGTATGTGACGCTTGGCACAGAACAGCCTGCACAGGTGCCAGTTCCAGAGGCACAACTGTGGATGCATACCCAGGACATGAAAACTCAACTCCAGGAACACACCCCACTGATCTCATGATGATAAAATGACTATTTACCGCTGACACTTTATTAGTTACCATTGCTGCCTCCCTTGGCAGGCAGAGGGATATTCTTCTTGTCCTCATCAGGGAGCTAACCTGTTGCAGAGCACCCACAACTGTTCCATCTGTGGAGGCTGAGGAGGAGGAGGATGGACTCTGCTTTTCCACCCCTCAATTAGCAGCTGCGGTAAAATGTGGAATGATATAGCCTGGGAAAAAAACCTTCTCACCTAAGTTGCTTGTTTAACAGCATTGGCTACTGCTGCTGTCTTCCCTCCTCAATCCTAATAGAGGAAAACCCACGGGAAACCAGCCCGAGCTAGGTGTGCAACAGCTCCAGCAAGGGGCCCAGGTCAGAGACACCGATGGTAACGTGCCAGAACTCCTGGAGCTGGGATATGGCTGTCAGCACTAGAGGTAGGTGCCAAAATTACACCAGCACCTCATTAACCTGAAGAGGTAGCTCCGTGCAATGCAGGAGGCAAGGATGACCGAGAAGAGGGAGGCCAGGCTGCTGCTCAGGTGTCAAAGTATTGGGAATAATTGACAGATCCGTGCTGGCAGGCAGCAGTGAAGGAGAAACCCATATACTTGTCCTCCCAACATGAGAAAAGAGCCACATGGTTTTCTAACAACCTTGTGTCGGCATCATCTTCTTTTTCATGTGCATAACAGCTACCAGCAGCAGCGTCTCCTGTCAATCGCTGACAAAGGATCCCACCTGGCACTGTGCGGATACTGCCTCATGAACAACAGGACACCAGGAGAGAGGTGTTGAGTGTTGGAAGATTTATAGGAAACTCTTATAAAAGAGAAAAAATGTGGGTGGCAAGAACAAAAAGAATGGGAATAGAAAAAAAGATAGGGAGGAAAACCTGCTGTGAGGAAGTACAATAAGGGGAATAAACTTACAGGAAAGAAGATAGTGGTCCAACAAAAAACTGCTATGGTGGATTATAGCTCTGCATTGATTTTTGTCCTCTTGCCTGGTTTGGTCCTGCACTGATGCTGCTTATTATCCCTGCAGACCAGAAGTGGAACTGTTATGGGATTCTACTACAATGCCTGTAAAGTCCATCACTTATTCCTCTTTGCTGTCAGGACCCTACTGACTCTTGGTCCTGGTATATTTGTGCCACAAGTCCCTCACAAACTCATGATATCCCACTGAGATTTGAGTGGGGAACTTGAAATATTTTGCTTGTGTATGCAACAACTTGCAATTCTTAAATATATTCATATTCAGCTTGATCTGGCATCAAGATCATGTTTCAGCAGTTCTCTCCTCTTGTCAAGTCTCTATGGGCAGCAAAACTGCAAATCTGTTGACTTCTACCCTGTTCTGTCCTTTGGTTTTAAACTATGTTAGGATCTTAAGTCATGGATACTGCCTTTGGGTGGAGGTCTGAATTTCCACAGATAGTTCCTACATCTCCCTTTAACTTGACTTTCAAGTAGTCATTTCCCTTCCTCCAGGAAGGGCCAGTAGATAAGAGGAAAAACTCATACAGTGATAGTTTACCAAGATACTTGTCTATCCTTCCTTCTGATGTTTATATTCCAAAGGTGTTTTTCCTTACCTCTAAATGCCAGTCATTATGGATGTCAGGTAAAACTGTGTCTATGACCACAGACTTGACTCTAGAGTATGTCTTCATTTTTCACCTTTTTGTTTTGTGGAGACACAGCTTCTCTTGCTCACCTGGCAGACTGAGTCATCTAACATTTTATTTGCACTTTCCTAGAGGCCAGCAGGCTTCAGCTACTAAGCCATCATCATCCAGCCTCCCCTATGGGCATAATATGCTAATTTATACCCACAATCAAGCATCTGTGATACCATTTGTGCTGCAGATACTGTGGAGGGAATTGATGGTTATTCTGATCTTATGTTAACTGAGGAAAAACTGATTTATTTCCCCATTGAGTGGAGCAGTTACTAAAACCAGTGTGGATGAATTCTGCTTTTTCAATGTGCCTTGGCTGCATGCTAATAGTTTGGAGTCTAGGTGACTCATTCATTGGAGAAACCTTGCTCTCTGAATTATTCACTTATTCAGCCTACTAAGCCAGATAATAGGAGATGGCAGAACCTTTCCTCATCTCTCAGAGGGTATATTAATATCTTTTAAACATTCATACTCTGCCCAAATATATACATTTCAAGACTTATTTTTTCCTGTGTTCTTTTTCTTTTGTTGATTTGATACTCTTTTATTCTAACTTGTATCATGAAGGTTTGGCTGGGCACAGAGCCATGGTTCCACACAAAGAAAGAAGAGGGGTTCTCTTTTTAATACAGACATCTTATGTATGAGAATGCTCAGCATTTATCCTCTATGATGGGCAACACCAAAGCTCTCTTTCCTGTCCTATAGTCATTGTCTGTATCTAGAGATACAGACACTTAAGCATTATTTTAAACACAAACAATTCTGTATGAGTGAATTCGTCATCTACATAGATTACAGTAGTTTTTCTTTGAAATAAAATCCAAGATACATCCAAGATATACGTTACTTCTTCTGTGTACTCAAAACAGGTTTCATGATACCTTTCTAGCTGTCTGCCCTTTTCCTTGCACTGATTCCCATTTTAAATTCACCTCCTGCCTTTCAGTCCTTTGCTGCATCAGGGCAAATCTTCCCAGCTGCCGACCTCTTCTGCTTGCCCTCCTCTTCCCAAGGGTCCTGCTCCTCTGTCTGCTTTGCTTCCCATTCAAGCCACAAGAAGCAGATGAACCTACTGCTCCCTCCTCTCCTTTTCGCACCATCTTCTGCACTGATCCCTTCTCCTGGAGCATGCTCTCCCCATCACAACACTGGTCACTCACTGTGTCCACAACTGTTTCCAGCTCCTGGATTCAAAGATGAATCACCAAAACCCTGCATCTTGGAGAGTCCCAAAGGAGAGTGAGGTACCAGAAGGCCCTGCATACTGGCAGGGATTTTAGCATTGCTATTGCTCTTATATATGTATCACCACATAGTTATTTATTACTGTATATTCTGTC
This sequence comes from Serilophus lunatus, assembly GCA_013399895.1. NCBI lineage: Eukaryota > Metazoa > Chordata > Aves > Passeriformes > Eurylaimidae > Serilophus > Serilophus lunatus. The sequence goes on along the minus strand of VXBA01004386.1, from coordinate 25,919 downwards.
ACTGAGGAACCATATTAAAGCCCACAACACAGACAAAATAAGTCTGATCCATCATGCTAGCAAGATTCACTTCATCCTGAATCTCTGAATACTGAGAAGGAGTCACAGATGCCTGAGATTCTCTTCATGTACTAATTTAATTTCATTCTATTGCACATGAAGGCTGTTAACTCTTTTTCAGTCAAGGACCAGATCACTCTGTGACTGTAAAGCACCTAGCACAGCCAAATCTGAGTCCAGCTTGCTTTTCAGCCTCCAGTTATGCAAATCATGACAGTATCTGATTGCATATCTCTCCCTTTGTCCCTCCCTTAGAGCTTCCCATATGACACAGTCATTCAGGGACCACGTCACCATTTGCATTGTCTATTGCAACAGACCCCTGACCCAAGTTCCTCTACAAAATTAATAAAACACAATAATATATAGAAAGTCTTTACTCACACTACTTTTTTTCCATTTATTTTTACAATAGAAATTTAGGAAGGTCAGATGTAATGATAATAATAATAAAGAGATTGGAGTAATTTAGAACATATATGAGGACACTTTCTGATCACAATAAGGTAAGACATCTCTTTTCTCCTGCTGAGGCCTATTTGCTCTGAGCCATTATTTACCTCTGGCTCTTCACAACCCTGCTGTGCTAATACTGTTTCAACAGAGATTTTTAACATTTAATGAAGGCACTATGTTACATTTTAACCAACTCATTGTTATATTCTGCATTGCTGAACTTAATTTTTTCCCTTCACTTTTTTCAGGGGAAGTATGCTTCATTTCAGCCAAGTCAGTCTCTGAATAGACCAAACTGAAATATCTGCAAACTTTCTTGTATTTTCTCCACTTAGTGATAATAAAGCGGCACACGAAAGGAATGTTTCTGAAGTTCAGTGCTGAACAACACATTAAGAAATAAATAGAATGGTCAGTAGTGGGTGAGAGAAAGAAATGACATGGTGAGTGCTATTTTAAGAAAAATTAACACTTTAAAGGATAATAGAAAGCACACAGAAACTGTGTGTGGCCTGTGGGAATAAGCATGGGAGAGGTGCAAAGTAATTTCTCCTTACACAGACAAAGTAAGCCATAGAAACATACTTTGTGTGTGATTGCACCTTGTAAGGTCAAGAAGCAGTGAAAATCCAATGCATATGTAAAAAGACACAGAACTAGGGAAAAAAAAAAAAAAAGAGAGAGTCTTCCTCAGAGGTATCCAGAGTCCTATAGGTCCCTTCTACTATACCATTTAGCTCAGAGCAATATGCCATCCCTTTGCAGCAAATGAACAAAGAAAGAACAGTGTTAAATTTCCTGGCATCTATTTTAACACATCTTCCATTCTGGGACCTTAATTGTATCCAGGTGGTGTCCAGGTGCAGTTGTCTGGACTATCTCCATTGGGCACATTTGCTTATAGAATAGTCTGGTTAGTGGCTTTATTGTTTCAGAAAAATGTGTTCTCCGGGCCATTCATTATGGGCTTCCACTCTTCCCAAATTTTCACCATGTCCCCAAACTGAATAGTAGCTAATCAAAGTCATAAATAAAAGAAACACACTTTGACAACTGAAAACACTTCTAACATAGTTTGTACAATACATTTTGTCTCACCGATTTTTCCAAAATCCACAGCAAGGACATATTTTAAAGCATTTTTCTTTTTGTTCTTGAGACCACCGAATTTCACCATGAAATGTAAAAAATACTCTGCATTTTATGAAGCAGTTATATGAGAAGAAAGCAATAATAATAAAAAAACAATTGCATCAATATATAAGAAGAGGTTGAGGACAAAAAAAATCCTAGACAACATTGTTAGGGAACAAAGGCATTTTTCAGTGATCAGCCACTAAGTTCTACCACCACATCTAGTTATGCCCAACAATCTCACTGACATTGTTCACAAGCTAAGTGCTGCCAGAAATGTCATTTTGACAAGCTATGACAGCCTTAGATGTAGGTTAGCAAACAAATGCTTCCAATGTTAATATAGTCTGACAATATCATTAACTGGGATGAGCAACAAGTATCTTCACCCTCAGACATCTTCATCCAACAGACATGAGATGGTCACAGTCTGGACTTGATTTGGCTCATATTTGAGGCACTATACAAGACAGCTGGTTATCTAAAATATCCTTTAAGAAATTATTACAAGCTGACTCAGCTTATATTAAAAGGGGAACACAGGGGGGAAAAAGTTTTATAAGTTAAGTCATTAATTTGAAAGAACAAAAGTGCGGGTAAGTCAGCCAAACTAAATATTGAAAACAAAGAAAATGTTCAGCTTCCCTGAGACAAAGGTGAGCAGCATGCTCAAGCAGGAAAAACAAGATAATATCCTGCCTTAAGCTAGAAAAGCTCTATCACAAGATTTTTCAAGTCTATTAGCAAATATCTTTCATACAGTAATCCAACTGTGGACAGTGTCATAGGACTGGGGAACAACAAGGGTACAACCTGCAATTAAGAAGGTGAAAAAATTGACCCATAATTACAGGTCTATTAGAGCCACTTGAATAGCTTGCTTGGCTTTAAAATAGGATTCTGTGGGGAGTCTAATTAATGATGCAGAGGTAAAAGCAATATGGGATAAAATGCAACATGGGTTTACTAAAGGTAGACCTTGCCAGACTCATGGACCTTGCCAGACTCACTCAATTTCTTTTTTTGAAAAGGTAACTATGAGGGCAGCAGGGGAGGTATTTCCAGTAAAAATAGGGAAGCATTCATGTCTTTCTACGAGGCCCAGGTGATACCATATGGAGAACTGCATACAATCCCAGTCACCCATGTTTCAGGGAGATACCTTCCAGCTGGAAGAGGCACGGAGAGGTCACTGGGAAGGTTAGGAAAATGGATGTGAGATGTCTGGCTTTTCAGCCTAACAAGGGGTGGCCAACTGGGGTTATGTCTCTGAGAAGCAGCCTGGGGAAAGGAGACCTAGCTAAAACAAGAAATCACTTGCACAGAACCTATACATACAAAGCGGTCGAGAATAAATTCAGACTGGAAAAAAAATGAGCTGCAAAAGATTTTCAGCTCAAGCAAAAATTTCAAAGAATTGTGAGATAGAAAACTGTGGATATGTAAGAAAGAATGGCTCAAAAAAGTGACTAGGGAGTAGGAAATCTTCAGATAATTAAAAGTTTTCTTTATTTCCTCAGTTTCCACTACTTGATTTTCAAAGACCATTTTTGTGGTTTTACATAAAACACATGTTCTGAACTAACTTCCAAATGAAATTATTCAAATTAGTTCATGCTAAGAAATGCAGCACAAAACTAGCATTACTATTAATTTTGCAAAATGACAATTAAATTCAAGGATACTTGAGAATCAATATAAGTGGGTCATTATAATACTTCACAAAATTTCTGTCAAAAATTTGCCATATTTACTGTCAATTAATATTATCTTAAAAATAATTTTTCATAGAATCGTGGAATGATTTCAGTTGGAAAGGATCTTAAACATCATTTCGTTCCAAGCCCTTTGCCATGGACAGGGACACCTACAACTAAACAAGGTTGCTCAAAGACTGTCAGCTTTTAAATCTGATGGATTTGCCACAAACTCTGCTGCATGAAGGCTTAAATATTTTTAATATCTGAGGGTTGGCCTGCAAAGCTGTAGCTCAGTTGCGTTAAAGGTTTAAAGACAATTTAATATTTTCTACTGATCTAAAATCCTTAAATCACCTTAAACTCTTAGCTCACCTGAGACCCGCTTAAGAACTTAAACTCCCTGTGTCACTGTATCGAGCATTAATCTGATCAATATTTACTAAACTTATGTAGATAAAAGTATAAACTTTATATTATTAAAAAGTTGTGAAGTTTTAGAAATGTCATGACTAAATGTGGCTCTCAGTCAACTCTGCTGAGACAGTCTGCATTCATGTGAAGGTTCACACTTCAGAGATAAGTTTATATTCTGTTTTGCAAACTTCCCTTATTTTGGGTACCCCTCTTTGTCGTTTGTCATATACAAAAAGGAATAGTCAAATTATACCATACCAATTTTTTTTGTATGACTAAGAAATGCATCCCACAATGTTTTAAGTCAGGATGAATAACTGCACTCAATCATTTTGTTGTCCTTTGGTGGGATTATAGTCACACGTTGCGCAAAAGTCACAAATATTGTGAAACATAAATAGACTTGCGGCTAGACTTTTGTTTTATTCTTCATATCTTATAGAGTTAAGGTTGGAAACGACCTTCAAGATCATTAATTACAACCTTCAACCAAACACCATTATGCTCACTAAATATCTACTCATTTTTTGGACACTTCCAGGGATGGTGACTCCATCACTTCCCTGAGGAGCCTGTTACAATGCTTAATCATTTTTTCAGTGAAGAAATGTTTCCTGTTGTCCAGCTTGAACCCCCCCTCATGCAACTTGAGGTCATTTCTCCTTGTTCTGTTGCCAGTTGCATGGAAGAAGAGGCCAACACCCACCTCGCAACTACTTCCTTTTAGATAGCTGTAAGAGTGACTAAGTGTCCCTTCAGTCTCCTTTTCTCTTCCCTCATTTCCAGAGAAACTTTACTTTCCCTAGTCAACATTAAGTACCTTTATACTTCCTCCTATCACATCTTTTGTAACAAATAAAGGTAACAAATAGTTTTGCCTCTTCTTTTTTAAAAGACTAGCAACTCCAGATAACTGGAGCTACCCTGAACATTACAATGGAGGGGGATCTCATGTCTCAGCAAAGAAAAATAATTGCAGCACCTTCAGATGCAGGGGCGTTGGGGCAGCCAAAGGACCCCACAAAACTGTATTCTTGCCTCACCCGTCCAACAAATACCACAACAGCATTCACTCTTGATCAGTAAATTAATAGGTAATAGTCTGGAAACCGGCTGGAACAGCATTTGGAGCTTAATTTGAGGTATTAGAGAGGAGCAAATACCTTTTGGTTGTAAATTGGAACATTCAAAGAAAAAAAAATAATCACAGGACATTGCCCATCTTGGAACACACAAGCTCAAGAAAAATTGCAAATAAGGTAAACCTGCTCTCGGTGCTTGCTGCTGACTGTGAAGATAATTTAGAACTGGGGACCCTGAAGGCTGGGCCATACAGACCCCTGTACTCAGGGTGCCAGCGCTATAAAGGTGCTTCCTTTGGTGCCATGTTGCCCACCTCACACCTCTACCCTCCTCTCTGGGGCAGGGCATATCTGTAGAGAGCCCTTCTTGCCTCTCAAAAAAGCTAAATTGGAGGCTAAGATCCCTGACTGTCAGCAAAGCACAGCTGATGGCAAGAGCCACTAGGCAGTCACTTCTCTGCAGGCTGCTGCCCCACCTCAGGCTCAGCCAGAAGCCTTTCAGGTGCCACAGTGGCAGCTTCCCTTTCAATTAATAAATCTAAACCAGGAAAAGCCATGGAGAGGCAGGAATTATGCAGGGCAAAGGGGACAAGGCAAAGGCTAACAGCCTGAAGCAAGAAAGAAAGACAATCCAACATGAAAAGATCTTAACAGCAAGGTCCGCCAGAAGGCACCCACAAGAACTCTTACACTGGTGACTTTTGCTTTCGAATGACTGGGGGAAGGAAGGAGAGCAGGAAACGGCTTCAAGTCCAAGAAATGAACAGACAAGCTTCAGAATAATAATCACTACAGAGAGACTACTGTGGGTGAGGTAGTCTCCCCTCCCCGACCTGGCTAAAAAGCCGTGACTTTATCAGCAGTGCAAAAGTTCAGCTCGCACTTTTCCTTCTCTGGGAAGCTGACATATCAAAAATGAGAGAAAAAAGCATATTTTTTAACTCCAGCAATCTAATAAACTACATCTATGTTACCAACATTCTCTTTAAAAAGATCTACCAAATTTGAAGGGGGGAGAGAGAGGAAAGACCTTATTTAAACTCTCAGAGCTTTTCCAGCTCAGAACTGGATATAGGATAGCACTGAATTGCACCTATTTCTCTGCTTTGGTTCCCTTTCTCATGAAAAATATATCCAAAGAAGTCTGCTAGATCTCTCTCTGTGGCAATTGATTCAGGAGATTCTCAGATCCATTCAAGCATCCAAGAAGATACGTGAGATGAGATACCGAGATATGGCTCAAGGTCTTTACCAAAGCCAGACATTTTTCACTTATTCACTGTTTTACTAGGCAACTAAGTACTCCATCTCACATCTCCCATTTGGTTCAAGCTTTTCTTTTCTACCTTTCAAGATCTGTGTGGCACAAACAGAAATACAGCAATTCAACAATTCAACAAGTTACTTTCAGACATAACAGCAGTCTGTGTATGTTAGTCTATGTGAATTTTACTCATCCATAAAAAAGATTATGTGGTTTTATAGAATATATTTTATTGTTCAATATTCCAAGTCAAAAGTTACAAGAAGTAAACAATATTTTTGCCAAATCAGGAGCAGGAAAACTCCCCTCTTGCCGACTGATTGTACTGGCTCCAGCATCCTTGTGCAACAGGAACAAAGTTCTCAATCATTCATTAAATGGAGGCATAATTTTAGTGTAATTCTTCTCCCACTTCCTAATACCACTGGAAGCCTGAGGTTAACCTGAGATGACATTAATAGAACAATCTGGAAACTGATTGATCTGCATAAACCAGAAATTATTATAGAAATAGAATAAAAAAAATGCAACAGATGAGCTTCACAGGCCATACCCATTAACTTCCATGGCTTTATTCAAGAAACAAATTTGGTTCATGTTCTGTAACACAGGCATTTGCAGTGACATACTGGTCTTATATATACTTGAGGACTGATTCTTCTTGCAGTCAGTTCTCAAAAGCCACAAAATCAGCTGAATGTACATATCACAGCAGGGAACTCCATAAATTTCAGCAGTTACAGTTTCCCACATACAAATGGTTAGAGACAGAGTTGAAGTTGCTCAGACATTTAGCATGCCAGGGAAAGCATTAGAACCAAGATCTGTATTGTTGGAGATCCGAGCAGATCCCCTTATAGTTGTCCACTGTACAGATGAGGCAAGATCCTACATCATTCTAGTTTGGCATAACTTGGCTGTCTCGGTAAGCCTCCAGTGACTTTCGGAATAGAAAGTTTGGTCACATTCATTCATTTTCTATTCACAATATAGAAGTCATTCATAGAAAACGACTGAGAAACATACCCAAGTACTGATATGAAAAGCTGCAGCTTCATCAGTAGTTAAAGCTAACACAAAAGTAAGCTGCTGACAAAGGGCAGCAGGAAGGGTAGGAGAGGTAGACAACTTCTTTAGCAGCAGCCCATAATTGGTATACCTTGAATAGCTTAAATAGTTTAATGAGAACAAAGCCTTCTATATCACAGGAGAGGGCACCTTTTTCTGATGAGCCAGTGCTGAGGACCGTCTCTCAGCTTTCTATGATTCTCTCTCCTTTTCCATGGGTGATATAAGGCTCCGCTTTAAATTCTGAGCACAGGACAATTTCTATGCAGGACAACTTAGGAAGAAGTTCTGCACAGATTTAAGATTATCTCTGTGACTAAAGTCTTCCTTTCTTTGTCAAGATAATAAGCCCTTCCCCTAATCTTTTCTGTAGCAGAGTAAATATTAGATGTAATTACAGCAGATCTGGTGGCGATTTTAGCAGAAAGGTGTTGGTGTCATGTCATGCAGGATTGTATATATAAATGGCATCTTTGGAAAAAAACACGGATTGCCAAGGTTTACAAATACCATGTAGCACTACTGACATCTGCAGGAGCATGCTGGTTGGAACAGGAAAAAATGCCGAAATGAGGCTTCTGTGAGAAGCAATCGCAAGGAAAACCAGCAGATGCACTCACAGTGCCTGCCTTCACAAGCCTACTCGGGGATGAACAGGCCCTCTCAAGTGCTGTCTCAGAGGGTTGAGTCAGACCCTTCCTCTAAATCACACTCTGGAGAAGCTTCTGATTTTATTGGCAATGCAGGTAGTCGGGGAAAGCTGGCCTCCTGCTTTACAAGGCACCTACACGGCAGTGTGACTTCCCTTCCCCAAGGGCTGAGAAATAGAGTGTGATCTATGTTGCTTCCTCAGTGAGACCCGGGTACCATGAGCAAGAAGCAGGAGTGTGTAGAGAACAAACACAAATACTGTACCTTGTCTTACAGAAAATGGAGAAAAGAAGTTGATTTTAAGGGTTTCCACAGCCCAAGAAAGAGCACATCAGTGAACAGTCACTGCTGGTTATACTGACTCTTGTTGCAAACAATAGGTCTATTGAATGCTCCTTAAAGATGTGTGATAAGGAAGAAATGTTACCCCTCAAAAAAAGAAAAAATAAAAGTATATTTAAGATAAAAATTTGGGGAAGGGCTTTTTAGCAAGGAGAGAAAAATGAGTGAACAAGCACAACACAAATGAAGATCAGAACATTGCACCAACATGTAAAGGCAAGAAAGTTTAATCCAGCCTGAAGTCCTAGAGGGCAAAAGTCTTGAGACAGCAATACCTAGTGATTACTGGTAATGTAAGAATGGAACCAGTCTGCTTTTTCACTTCCCCTCTGTTCAAGAAATTAGTTCCTTCTGCAAAAGTAAAATATTGAACTTTGTCTTCTCTCATTCTATGATGCTAGTCCAGTTTTATCATACAGAAATCCAGCCAATCCACTTTTTAATGTTTACCTTATTTACACTAGAAAAGCAATTTCCAGTGCATTGCATTAGCACTGCTGCTAAAACATTGGTTTTAAACTAAATGCATGCAGGTAGAAAACAAGACCAAAGAAGAATTTTGGTTAGATCTCAAAGGAGACTTTTTATGAAAGACTAAGCTGTTGTTCAATAATGAAAAAACATCTCTCCAAGATTCAAATGCCTCCTAAAAAGAATGGCACTGTCTTTTATTCAACTCTAGCTTTTGGTCTGAGATGTACATCTGAATAATGTTTTTTAAAACTTTCTCAGCATACATTTTCATAGCAATTTTCAAGCAAATTCTGTATTTTGAAGTAAAGTTTTACTCTGGTATTTTGAAACAAGAGGTTTTACCCTTTTTTTAAAGGTATAAGGCAGGAAGTTATCTGGTCACTGTCAGTTACCAAAGAACACAAATGTGAAAAATTCCAAATGGTTCTGTCAGTCCAAGGGAGAAGTGAATTCTACATCTGATAGGATTATCAGATTATCCGTCTAATCAGCACCTTTACTGATGCTTTTCATTAGCACAGATCCTGTACCATGGCTTGCAGGACCTGCACTGACAGTGAGTTCAGAGCAGGTGTAAGAAGAATTTCATGTCATCAGTACTTAAGTCAGTAATGCAGCTTCCTTGTGCAACTTCCACAGGGACTCACAGTCCACAAGTATGTTCTCGGCCTACCATCCCCCTGACAGTTCTCATCATTTCTGCAACCTGGCTGGGGGATAAGGCATACAGTGTACAGAAGTCCTGTGAGACCCCACCTGGACTGCTGCATCCAGCTCTAGAGTCCCCAAAATAAAAAGGGCATTGACCAGAGGAGGGATACAAAGATGTTCCAAGGGCTGGTGCACCTCTCCTTTGAGGATATGCCGAGATAGTTGGGGTTCTGCCTGCAGAAGCAAACGATCCAGGGAGACCATAGAGCTGCCTTTCATTACCTAAAGGAGGACTACAAGAAAGATGGACAGGGACTTTTTACAAGGGCAGGCAGTTACAGAACAAGGGGGAATGGTTTTAAACTGAAGAGGGCAGTTTCAGATTGAATGATTAGGAAGAAATTCTTTACTGTGAGGGTGTTAAGGCACTGCTACATGTTGCCCAGAGAAATTGTGGATGCCCAATCCCTGGAAATATTCAAAGCCAGACTAGATGGGGTTTTGAGCACCCTGATCTCATTGTCCAGGACAGGGAGATAAGAACTAGATAATCTTTAAGGTCCCTTCCAAACCAAACCACAGCATTGATGCTATAATTCTATGACCCTGTGCCTTTCTCTGCTGGTAATAACTTCTACTAATCTAGCCCCTCATCACTCAATTATTCTCACCTATTAGCTTCTTTCTTACTCCTCTATGCTACTAACAAGAGCTCACAAGAAGTGAAGGAGACAAGACAACTATATTCCCAACTTATTTCCCAGTACTATTGCAAAGATCGTCAAAAATGAGACAGTGGTATTACTGAAATACCTGTGCATGCCCCTAAAACCAAGTTTGCAACAAGCAGTGTCCAGTTAGAGTATTTATTATGTCAACTTCTAACATGTCAAATCAGCTCAAATGGAGTCAGCATTAGGTGTTTCACTGTCCCTCAGAGGATCTAGGCTTGTGCTCCATATCTTGTCTCAACTAAACTAAACTCCCTTTCTTTTTCTGTGCTCTGCACAGAGTACTGCTGCAGACTTCACAAAGCCTCAGGCAGCTTATAAATAAGTCCCTGTTGACACTAGCATTCAGCTGTTTTTCTGGTCTGTACCAAGGAGCAGTGTCAGAGAGCAGGCTGGTATGACAAGCAAGCAAAAGACAGAATCACACAATTGGCTAGGTTGGAAAAGACCTCCGAGACCATCAAGTCCAACCGATAAGGCGTGAACAAGGAAAAGGAAGAACAATAAAAATATATAGGAGTATGTCTCCTTATCTACACATGGCAATGGCTAAATTTCAAAGGTAATATTTTAAAAAGCTAACCAGAATGAGGTAGTTGAATTCCTATTGCTAGCAGTATCAAAAGCAGCCCACTTCCTCTTAAAGCTGACACAAAAGCATCTGTTTACACGTGTTCAACATTACTGACTTCACAAGTTGCATTTTAAAAGAATGACAAAAGCTTTACAGGGTAAAAAAAAGGTACATACTGCACTTAAAGAAAAGAGATGAGTGTAGTGGAACTTGTGTTTTGTGTTTTGATCTGCTATGAATATATATATATCTTCTTCCTTTCAGCAGTAATTACCAACCAAACACATTGGCCACGACCCTGCAATGCCCACTGCTGTTTAGGCATCAACTAAAAAGATTATGTTTAGTCAAAAGACCTAGTAAGAGGTGTATTCAGAGAGGAGAGAGGAGGTAGAAAAAAACTATGTACCTTTATAAACTTTTCAGTGACACCAGAGGCTTTGTAAGCTTACATTTTAGCCTCTGTTAGTTCAAAGAGTAACAGGAAGGAAAAAAGTAATCAAAGGAAATTATATTAGGCCAGAGTCTTTAGAAAGAAAGAATTTTTCACCTCAACAGCTGAGTGTGACAGTGGAACAAGACCAGGATGGGCTGAGTAACCACAGGGTTTGTTTGAAGATGATACCAAAATCTTCTTGTTGTATTTGTCATAATGCAGCTTTTAATTAGTGATTAGACAGGCAAATAAAGACCGTGTTCCTGACCATCATTCTCTTAACACTGAACTTATGTTCATGCTTTCATCAGCAGGTGTAAGGATGACTCTTCTTCCTCAGCGTTTCACACCTTAATCTTGCACAAATTTATTCCCAAAAGGCTGACCATCAATCTGTGTTTCCTAACATTTAAAAACTGCAAAAATATCAGAATTGAGATTCTTCTCTTTAAGTTGTTTTTCTTTTTTAAATAACATATTTCTTTCATGCATTCTTTGCATTACGTTGTTTTCTTCTGTTGTATCCCATGATTAACACCCTCAGCTGAGGCCTAACGAGCATTTCTCAGACCACAGTGTAGCCCATGGTGGAGTGAGGTTGGGGAATGCAACACCACATCTTCCCTCAGCCAGCAGCAGCATATTTTCTCCCTCAAGGATTAAGAACAAATATTACTTTTTCCTACAATCTCTCAAAATTGCAGCTGTAGAAGGCTTGTTTCCTGAGGAATAGCTGGTCATTTAACATAAACGCTTTACTGCTTTTACGCTACTGCTGCATCTGTGCAAATACTCAAGGTAATGCTCTTCTGCAGGCAACACATACACTCGGGGTTTTGAAAAATGGTCAAAAACCTTTAGTGAAAGGAAGTAATCCTGCTAGGTGTCTGACAACAAAACTCATAAGTTAACTGGATGTTTGATATAGGAAAAAATAGATTCTGAATGTAGTACAAATTGTTCAACATAAATAGAATAAAGATGATAGTAACTTTAGTATACTATGTGAAATACACAACTTTATTTTATTTTTAACTAATATCATCCATGAGCAAACTATAAGCTGTACTGCAATTGAAGATAGTATCTTCAGCAACCAGAATTTTGATAATGTGGATAGACTACTAGGCAAAGTCAGATAGAGGCAATAGCCTTTAAGTGGCCAATTGAAATAGATGGGAAAAGTTCACAAACTTTGGACATGCACATTTGTCTGAAAGAGGACATTTCACATTTCATGGAAGGCTTATTTAGAATTTCCAACTAGACTAATCTGTTGTAAAAGGCTAAATCTAATTTCAAACTGTGGCTACTTACATCTCTCATGCAGCTCCTCTTGGATCTTCTTTTTCTTTTTCCTTCTAAAAAGAGCTGGATCTCAATGTGGCAAACTTTTTGGGGCATAATATTTTCAGAAAAGCCATTCGAAATTTAACATGACAGAGAGGGTAGAGAAATGGATTCAGAGAGGAATTGCCCCACAGAAGCCAAAAGGTTGCTTCATACAGGGAGTTATGGACACAAGCTCCCTGGCAGGCCCCACGAATAATCATTAGTAAAGTGTACGGGGCCCAGCAAATGGCAAACACACACACAATTATGGCAAGTGACTTCGCGATTTTCTTATCCCGCTGCAGTTTTGACCTAGCCTTTGCACAGAGGGAAAAAGAAAAATCATTTTCTGGAGTTACAGAGTTCCCTCTGCCTGTAGATGAGCAGGCAATTTTCAGAGACTCTTTCTTTGGTCTCATGGAAGAAGAAGAAACACTGTCCTCCGCTTCAGATGAAGGAGAAGATGCCCCTGACCTTGGCAAAGGGCAAAATCTCCAGGACACGCTGCTGCTCCTTGGAGGCTCACAGTCCTGCATGCTGCCATGCCGCTGGCGCCTCTGGATGCTGTGGAAGATGTGCATGTTGAAGTAGGTCACCAAGAGCAGCGGCACAAAGAACTCCAGGGTGGATGCGCACAGCAGGAAGTACCAGTTGTCATAGAACTCAGCATAGCACTGACCTGCCGCTACCACACTGTGTCCAGCCACGTGCTCCCAAAAGAGTATCGCTGGGCAGTAGAGGAGAAAGGCTAAGACCCAGATGGCCACCATCTTGATGGCAGGATTGGATGTTATTCCCTGTTGGGCTCTGTAAGATACCTATGAGGATAAAAAAAACAGAAAAAGGTGAGACTTGTAAAGACACATTTTGGAACCAAGAGAAGTAGCAGAGGAGGAACTCATCAAAATGCTGATCTGCTGAAGCTCACCCAAATATATTTAATGCATTGATGTTGACTTTGGTAGGGGATTGTCTCCCTACAGGTTAATGTAACTGTACTAGGATCCTGATCCAGAAGATGAAACATGATCATCCATAAGTACCTAGTAATTCCGTATGCCTTGTTTGAGACATCTGTGGTCTGAAGGGCCTGAGTAATTAGCACTTCATAGTTGTTTAGAGCACAACTCCCACTCACTGGCAACTGCACTGCTTTTTACAGCACTTTACAAACAAATAATTCTATATGCATCACAGAAGTCAACAGATAATGTGGCAGGTGGATTTAACATCCACCTTTAAGGAAATTGCTTATTGGACACCTCATGAGGACAAAGGAATAAATTCCAGCTCTGCATTGCAGCCCTTAGCTGACGAAGCTACAAAATCACCCCTTTTCTTTCTTCTCTGCCCACTCCAGGGCCAGTACCTGTTTTCTACTATATGCGGCAGAACAGAGAGGCATATTGCAGTTCACGACCAGCTCCATCCCTTTCACAGGATGACAGGGTGAATATGTAACTCTGGGAGCTTAGACATCCGATAGAAAACAAAAGTTCAAGTTAAAATCACTAAAACTATCATACAAATGTTCATGGGTCTTAACTACATTTGTGCAGGTGCTCTGAATTTTGCATTTTGTAAATGCTGAGTCTTTGGCTTTACAGCGTAGTGTTTCCTACGTGCCAAATGTCTTGGTGTCTGTTTTTCCAGATTTTTTGTTAAAATAATAAAAATTAGTGAAAAGGCAATTATAATAAGGTAATTAAAATTAACTAAAATAAGACTGAAATTCTATTGTATGACATTATGTTGACAGTCTCATACCTCATAAAAGAGCTGGATCCTCTAGTTCTCCCTGGTATTCCCTGCCACTTGAGCTAACAGAGTGGCTGGTGAGAAATGCTGGCCTCCATCCCTAGCATGACCCAAGACATAAAGCACACACGAGGTCTGCAGGATACTCTGCAGAAAGCAGAGTGTGTCTGAAATTTGAGGTTCTGCTCCAAGAGGAGTATATTGTCACATTTCTACATGTAATTGCTGCAGTCTGCCCCTTGTCTCACTCTCTGCCTGTTTACTCTTGCTCCCAGTCTTCTTGGGGATCATGTGTGACCACATCTCAGGTCTAGCCATCCTTTCTGGTTTCCTTCATTTCACTGTCCTAGTTCAAATGCCTTTTCCTTCCATATTTGATTTTAGGTCCAAACCAAGATCCAGTTTCCTCTGAATTTCCTCTTTCCTTGCCCCTTTTTAAATGCTTTACCTTTTTTACTCCTTAGCCTGCTTTTCCTCAAGCAGTAGCACAACAGCAACTTGTAGTAGAAATTGTGACATAAGTCCTTATTAACAAGCTCTGGGCTGAAGTAAGTTCAATGCAGAATATTCACCCCATCTAGATAGTCTCCACATGGCAGTATATTTTTGAGAAGTATCATCTCAAATTTAGGTTTATACTCACCAACATGGCATTTTGGTGAATATAATCCTCCTACAAAAGAAATCAGAGAAGCTGTAAACAGGGTACTTACAGCCTTAGTAACTGACAGGAAACGGTCATAGCTGATAAGAACAATGTTAAATACTGAAGCTGTGCACAGGAGATAGTCCATAACTAGCCAGAGCTTGCAGACACCTCTTCCCAAGTGCCATTTCCCCGTCAGGCTGTAAGGGATGTAGAGAGGCATGCAGAACACACCTATGGAAAGCAACCACAAAGACACCGTGCAGTTCATACGGACTGCAAATGGTATTCCTGGAAGCAGAGAGACACACTGTTCTGGTATCTGGGTAAAAAAATTAACAAACTTTTTATATACAGGTAAGTAACTTATATACAGAAATTCTTAAATTCTCATGAAATCTCATGGTGACTTTCTACATATTAGATCTTAGTTTGATTTACATATGCTGATTGTTGGAAATAAGCTCAAAGCAAATCGGCAAAGAAGGATCTACTGAAGAAGAAAACTGCACTCTAACCAACTTAGACTCTCTAAAGGGTACATAATTATATCCTGCAGCATATATGCACTGTGGTTGTGTTCTGACACGTAACCTCATCACTGTATTTCCTCTATTTTTGCCTCTGTATTATAGTTTTCCCCCCAACACATGTACATATGTTGCCAGTGGCAGTTATTACTGTAAGATGGTTAGCACTTGGAAGCTAAAGGCAATATCTTGGATAGTCTGTGTGGTGTTTGGAAACCTCTTCTACCAGAGATACAGCACACACAGCAGAAGTATGAAACTACCATTTTTAAGGAGTGTTTTAATCTCGTGTTTGTCCTCAATCTGAAAATAACTCCAGAACTACTTTTTGGTTCATTAAAATTGTTTTTTGTCCAAAAGGCCTTCCGCAGAAATACTTAATTGAGAAAATCCTCTTTATGCTTTGTTTTCTAAGCCAGCAACTTCTTCATTTTACCTCTGATATACTTTCAGAAGTGTGGTAAAATAGCCAATGCTACATTCTTGAAACTACTGATCTACCAGAGACAAACAGGAAGGTATAGGCAGCTTCAAGGTCCATTTTAAACTCTTCAGGTTATTCTTTTCTTGATAAGTCCATCAAGATCTTAAAAGTTACTGAACATATCCATTACTGATATGGCCTGCTGACAATAAACCTCTGGGCAATGAGCTGACAGACTGTTATCAACAGGGAAATGCACATAGCTCTTCCAATATGGGTGTCTTAACATGTACCTTAAATACAAGCATCATCACTTTGGAAAAACACTCATTTTTCATAGTCTTTGATGACAACTACTGCTCTCATTAGCTTCAACAGGACCAATGTTTGGCACCACGCCAAAGAAAAGCAATGACTGCTTATAGTTATAGATAAAAATATAAAGGCAAGATCCAGGTTTTAAGCATTTCTATTTCAAACTATTCTCACATTTAGAAATTAATGGATGCAAAACACGTAAGTCATATCCCAGGAAAAATTCCAGACTTTTAATAAATTTAAAAAAAAAAGAGTGAAAACAAAACAGCAGCTTCAGAAAGTAAAGTATTTCCTTACCAATACCAGAGATAAAACTTTATATTAACGCAGTCTATATAGGGTAGTGTAAAACTGATACTAATCATTTCGTCTTGGCTGATACAAGACTACATGAGGCACTAAATACACAGAAGAACTGATGCTCAAGATAGATATTTAAATTTCTTGACTAAACGATGAGATATGAGGAGAACAGACATTTGCAGAAGACCTGAGTAAGGAAGTAGCAGCTACAGCAAATTGTCTGCCTGGGCAGGAAAGCAAAGGCTTCAGCACATGGATTGTTTGGTTTCTGTGCCATGGTGTAAAACCCCACAGGTTATAAATGGCATAAATAGAGGAAAACCTTAAAGGCTAAACGAATATATTTCACTACATGACACTCACAAAAGAACAGCATTTGGGGAGCTGTATTGCCAGAACAGGTCAGTGTTATTTCCCTTCTCATGATACAATGAATCCATCTCTGTGACTGTCCTGAAGAGAAAGTATTTGTGTGCAGAAATATCTCCTTGCTAGCCCCAAGTTAAGATGTTTGCTGGTACATCTGCCATGAGACCACAGTTTCATCAGGCTTTCTCTGCTCCATGGGCTGTCTCCCTGGCCTGAACCATGAAGGAGTACTGCACAAGACAGCCACAACACCACCTCCTCACTTGGCACCACCAGCCAGGACTGGATTCAAGGCACCTCCTAGCAACGTCCTAGCAACCAGCTTCTCCTGTAGTTCTGCAATGACACTATGGGAAGAGAAGACCAATAAGGAATATAGGTGGTAGATGCCAGGAGGATGTTACTGATATCAAATAACTCGTTGCATCAATAGCCTGTGTTAAGCTGAAGCTAGTAAATAGTCCTGGTGGTATTTTGTTGTAGTGTAATACATTCAAAAAACATTAGTACTATGTTGTTATGATAGGTTTTGAAAGCCTGGGGCTTTAGGGCCTGTTTTTGAGAGTTTTAAAAGTAAGCATAAGTAATTCTGTCTCTCTGGTAAAGCTCGAAGTCAGCCTGGAAAATTTCTGTCTGAGAAACAGCAGAGCAAAAAGTAAACAATATCCTAGTTTCTCAAAATAATGGTAGAACATTCTTAAAATACATCTGTAGCCTGTCACAAGCAGCTTAGGACCTTTCAAGGTAACTTAGATCTCTCGCACAATAACAGCAATGTTCCTTTATCAAACAGGTGTTGTTTTGCAGAGGCATTTCTCATGCTTTTCTGAAAAGCAATTCTAGCCAGAATCAAAATAATAGTGAAAATTCTCAAAACAGAGAGATGATCTAATGCTTCAGCTTGATCCAAACAAATAGTTAAAAACAATTGTATGGACCAATAAAGATGTAAAGTGCCGGTTTCTGACAACTTTAAAAAGCTGTCATTTTTCTCATTAAAATGGCTTCCTGGTTGAAACACTGGCTCTCACTCGTTTCTGAGTCCACTGGATTGACTACAACACTATGTAGACAAGAAATTAATTTACCTGGATGTATCACAAATAGCTGTACAAGAAAACACTGTCAATTAAAAGCATATTCTGAAGTGTGTGATGAATAGTCTTACAGCAGAGAAAAGAGTAAACCATAAACTGTTGCAAAAAAACTCTCCTTCAGTTATTATTCACATAAAATAGTTGCTTCATTTTCCTGAAGCAACATTAAAAATATTTATATGAAAAAGAATGCATTTCTCATTACAATAAATTCTGAGACATAGTTGCCTGCTAAACCACATCATGCAGCTTCCATCATTCCTTTCCCTTCCCCTACATACAACTAGGAAATACTTCTCTTAGAAGAATCCACACAGAAAATAAAACACATTGCTTCTCCTAAGATTCCTAGGACACAATTAGTACATGCCTCCACAACTGTGACTTACCCACTGCAAAGTCAGAAACAGCAAGATTGAGAAAGAAATAGTTACTCCGATGCCTGAGGTTTCTGTCCATGATGAAAGCAAGGATTACCAGGATGTTTCCAAGGGTGGTGACCAGACAGAGCAACACCATCAGGAAAGCCAGCAGCACCAACACACCCAGTGAAAACTCGGAGCTCGGAGACTGGGTGGGCCAAGTCTCATTACACATTGCAGCCACACTTGGAGTTTCGGCAGTGCTGTTGTCCATGTCGCATATCCGAGTCAGTTCAGTCTGGGAAGAAAGTTGCATTTGGCAGAGCTATCCAAACGGTGGAGACAAGTGTCTTAACAGGCTGAGCTGAATACTGACACATCCAAAAAAATTCACAATATCAAAATAATGGTACACAAGACTGCAAAACTTGGAATCTCTGACATTTCTTGATCCAAATGCACCTATTGGTACATCCAAAAACAGATTCCTCACAAACAGCCGTAGGTGCACACTTCGGAGTAAATAATCTCTTTCCTTCCTGAACACAGATCCCTATCTACTGAAGTTAAAAAAACTAAGTCTGAAAACAACTCTTTTTACAGTCAAACAGTTTGTACATTATCATTGCATAAGCAGTTTTACACATCAAATTCTGCTGAAGCTAAAACCAGATCTCATTTTCACTTCCACAGCGGTCAACAGGATTTAAATTATTACAATTCTATTTTCTGCACAGTAAAATGTAGGCACTTTTGTCCTTGCTGCTCTACCCCTTATTAAATTTTGCAGTTAAGAACAGATAGATGTTTCTTAATGCTTCTGGTTACAGAGCATTTAAAATGCAGTTATGCACAGTAGAAACATCACCAATACCTCTTCAGCTCATCCTAATCATAAGCAAGCTTAGCCCCGGGCAGAGCAAACCAAGTATCTAGAGGTCTTCATAAGTGTGACACATCTCATCCTCCACTTCCCAAGTAATTCCAGGTAAGCTTCTGCTCCAAAAAGTATAAAACCCTTAGCCCTTTGCAGATGCGAGAAAACATATCTATTCCTCATCACATTTCCATTTATTTTGGTAGGAGTGCACATAATTTTTCAGGCCACATCTGTGACAGACACCTGTAGCTCACCAGATCCATAGCACCATGGCAGACCCTGACAATGGCATTTTGAACTGCAGCTGTAATGCTGGGTGCTTGAGAAGTTGTAGGGCAAGAAACAAGGAAAGAGAGGGCAGGCAGGATGTGGGGGGGAGTGACATAGTGCTCTGATCCTGTCTTATGGAACAAAGGGAATTACAGAATAAAGAATAATTAAAGCAAAATGTGTAGAGCAATAAGGACACAAAAGACCTCAGGAATGATAAAATGTGGCACAGAAACATCTGTCTTAGTCATGTGTGCACAACTGTAGCCTGAGAAACATACCAGAGGACCTAGAGCTTCCAGTGCAGTCATAAAGCATGGGTGGCATCATGATGGGAGTGTGTTGCAAAGCACCCTAATCAGGGAGAGGGAGGTGATGAAGTCTTCTTCAAGCAAGTCAAGGAAGCTTCTGGATCACAAGGCCTGTTTCTGGAGTAGGACTCTAGCATTCATCACATCTGCTGAAAGTGCAACACAGCAGGTACAAGCAGTCAACAAGGTTCCTGAAGGATGTCAGGGAGAACTTACAAGTACTGCATGGGCCAACAGGGGTGACACACAGCTGAATCAGTTGTTCACTGGCAAAGAGGAGCTGGTTAGGGATGTGTTATCAGTGCCAGACTTGGCTGTAGTGGAAGGTCCTGAAGTGGGTGAGGAAGGTGAGTAGCAGTACAGACCTTGGACTTCAGATGAGCAGACTTTGGTTTAAGAAAGCAGTAGGTGAGATCCCATGGGAAGCAGGCCCGAAATGCAAAGCAGCTTAGGGAAGCTGCAGGGCTCTAAGAACAGTAGCCTTCATGTACAAGAAAAGCCCATCCCAATTTTCAAGAAAACAAGAAGATGTATCAGGACAGTGGCTAACCAGGGAGTCTACAATGCAAAAAAGACAGCATGGAGGAGTTTGAAGGAGGGACAGACTACAAATGAGATATTTAGAAATGTTGCCTGGCCACATAAAAATTATGTTAGGAAAATAAAAGCTCACTTAGAGTTGATGCTTGTAAAGGACATCAAGGACAACATGAAGAACTTCAGCCAACCCATTAAGAGTAAAATGCTGAATAAGAAAAATGTAGGTGGTTTGCTGAATGGGGCCAGTGATCCAGTGAGAGCATTTGCAGAGAAGGTTGAGGTACTCAAACCAATCTTTGCTTCATTCTTCACTAACTAGGTCTCCCTTTCCTCCATGCTAATTGAATGAGTTCAAGGAGAAAACCTGTCAGGAGCAGGTGAGAATAAGGCAGGATTAGTCAAGGGGCCTTAACCCATAAGAGCCCATGGGACCCAATGGGCTGTACTCGAGGCTGCCACAAGAACCAGCTACCACTTCTCCAAGGCCAATTTCTGTCCTCTTTGAATGGTCATGGAGATGAAGGGAGATTCCTAACAAGTGGAGAAAAGTAAATGTTGGAACCATCTTCAAATGCTGCCACAAGGAAAAAAGATCAGATTCTCTTTATTCCCTGGGAAAAGAATGGAGTCTGTCCTCTTGGAAGGTACTTTTGAGAACCTGGGGGAGGGAAAGGTGACTGAGAACAGTCAGCATGAACTTATCAAGGGTAAATCAAGCCTGAGCATGGTTGTCTTCTTTGATAAAATTATTTGATTAGTGGACAAGGGGTATTGGTTTTTCCTGTGGCCAGGTTCTGGTAGCAGTGGGGGGGGGGAGGGCTGAGGAGGAGGCTTCTTTGAGAGGTTGCGGGAAGTTTCCCCATGTCCAGCAGAGCCAATGCCAGCCAGCTCCAGGCTGAGCCCACTGCTGACCAATATATGTGATAACATATTTAAGAAGGAAGGGAAAAAAAGTTAGGGGAGATGAAAATGGCTGCCGGAGAGGAGCAGAGTGAGAACTTGTGAACAACAACGCAGACACCAAGGTCAGTGGAGAAGGAGAGGCAGGAGGTGCTCCTGGTGCCAGAGCAGAGGTTCTTCTGCAGCCTGTGGTGAAGAGCACGGTGGAGCAGCTGTGCCCCTGCAGCCCATGGAGGACCACAGGAGTGCAGAGATCCACCTGCAGCCTGTGGAGGAGTCCATGCCGGAGCAGGTGGATGTCAGAGGGAGGCTGTGGCCCGTGGAAGACCCATGTTGGAGCAGGGTCCTGTAACCCCTGGGGAGAGGAGCCCACGATGGAGCAGGATTCTCCTGTTAGGACTTATGGCCTGTGGGGCCCACACTGGAGCAGCATGTACCTGAAGGACTGCACCCTGTGGAAAATGGCCCATGTGGCAGCAGCATCTGAAGAACTGTTGTCCCTGGGTGGACTCTCACCGGAGCAGTTTGTGAAGGACTGTCTGCTGTGGGAGAAACTCACATTGGAGCAGTTCGTGAGAGGGACTGTCTCCCGTGGGAGGGACCCCACAGGATGCAGGGGAAGGACTCCTCTCCCTAGCTGCAGCAGGGAACAACTGACCGTAACCCCCATGCCCCGTCTCCCTGCACTGCTGGGGAGGAGGAGGTTGAACATGAAGGAGGAGGGGGTGGGGGAAAGGTGTCTCATTGTTTTTCACTCTTCAGCTCTGATCTTGTTAGTAATAAATTTAACTACTATGCCTACATGGAGTCTGTTTTGCCTGTGACAGTGAATAGCAAGGAAAATTGTATGGTCCTTATCTCAACTCACAAAGTCCTTTGTTGTATTTTCACTCCTCTGTTGTTTGCAGGGGAGAGTCAGAGAGTGGCTGTTAGTGGGCCCCTAGCACTCAGCCTGGGTTAAACCACTACAGGGGAGAGTAGTCATTTGCTTTTAAAATTAGAGAATAAATCAAATGTTGAAGTTTAGTCACAGTGCGCCATGGGGCTGGGGGAGAAATCTATGTGGTCCTTCCTTCAGAACATAAAAGACACAGACATTAGAAGAATCATTAGAGTTCAATTCTTGTTCCAGAAATAAATAAACAACCAAAAGATAATACAATTTCTTCCAACATGTATTTTTTATTTGTTAGGCTTTTTTTTAAAAAACCTGAAAAGATTAACTTCTAGAAAAGCACCGGTGTGGTTTAAGTTGAACCTCACAAAGTCATATATCTACTGTCACTATGTATTTACAAGGCCTATTGGACATCTGCAAGGAAAGAAGAAAATTCAAGGATGTGACATGGTGAAATGGATGACTAACTGGAAAGAGAGACTTCACTTAGAAATCCTTTGAAAAAAGTCTGATAGACTTGGCCAGTATAGCTTTAATGCTGTGAGCACAGCAACTAAGGGCTTGCCTTATGCTGGGAACACTAAGCAAAATTTTCAACAATTAGAAAAATATAACAAATTCTTCTAGTATACACAAGTGGCGTGACAAAACATTTTGAACACTCTGTGTGTGTAATACAGAAATTAAAAAACATTGATTTCTAATAGCTTCACTACTTTATGTTGTTTCAAATTTGCTACACATTGTGCTCCCTTGCACACCCCTAAAAAACTAGTTTTACAGCACTGAATAATGTGGATTCAGTTTACCTAGTTAATAACTTTGTAGGTCATTTTTCAAAAAAACTCAACACATTCTTTATTCACAAAATGCAAAATTAATATTTATATTAAAAGAATAGGGATATAAAAGCAGGCAACTCAAATAGTTTCCCATTTTGGGCCTACCTTCAGTTTATCTGTTTAACAGATGTTCAGTACACCACCTATTTTATAAATGCTTTAACTGTGTATGTGTTTGGATTTTTTAAGCCTCAAAAGAAAAACATAAAATCTATGCAAGCATCTCAGCTCGTGACAGTAAAAAACAGCTGTGCTGGATCAATAACCTCTTCCTGAAATTGTATCTCTGTTAGAAGTCAAGCTCACAATCCATAACACCATCCATGTGAAGCAAGGAAGCAAAACGAGGATGAATGGTGATAGATAATCTTCTACCAGTGTGAAAACTATCAAGAGCCAGACTTCTGAAGAGAATGACATTTTAGCTCTTCAAAGCAATCAACTTCTGTGCTATGATTAAGCTGCTTATGTGCATTTGAACTGTGCTTGTAAAGGGGTACTCTGCTGTTGCAACACTTCTACAGCCAATTTCAAATTAGATTAAAAACTATTTAAATTGACTACTGCTGTTGTTTTGTGCACCAGATTTCTTCTCATCTTTTATACATTTATATATATATATATACACAAAGAGGGAGAAAATTACATAAAAGGAGAGAAAAAAGAATTAACCAGTTACTCTCACTTACCCATCCATGAAAGCCTTCTAGGTGAGTTGCAACACTCAACACAAGGTAAGAAAGTTTGGCACATGGAATGGGTTGCAATGAAGCTCCATTGCCTTCTCCAACACATCTATCCCCTTTCAGCACTGCACACTCAACTGCTTTGTTTGTAAACAGCTGCTTAAGACACCTCTGCGTCAGATTTCAGACCTCTGTAAATCCTATTCTCAAGCACTGAATAAGGCCCTTGCTC
Source organism: Serilophus lunatus (assembly GCA_013399895.1). Taxonomy (NCBI): domain Eukaryota; kingdom Metazoa; phylum Chordata; class Aves; order Passeriformes; family Eurylaimidae; genus Serilophus; species Serilophus lunatus. The sequence goes on along the minus strand of VXBA01004386.1, from coordinate 2,184 downwards.
ATTGATAGAGAAAATCCAGTTTGATACTTGTTTTGTGGCAGAGAAAATCCATATAATGTCACAGTAACAGGACACAAAGAACCAATCTAGTATAAAAATCACTCTGTCCGATCAAATTAGTTCCAAACATTTTGATGGAATATCTTTGCACTTGCAAAGCTTTTACACCCAAAAGGCTATTGTCTATTCTCGCACAGCCAGCCAAAATCATAAATCCAGTATGAACTTAGCATTGCTTGCTCTGCTAATTCAACAGGAATGTGAACATGTGCTCAAGCCTGGTCTATACTTTAGGCAGTCAAATAGTGCACAGATCTGGCACTAAATATAATTTAAGCACGACCAAAGAGAGTGTCAGGACAAAAGAGAGTACAGGTGAAAAGACTAACAACCATTTATGTCTGTGACAATTTTCACAGAATCACAGAATCAATCAGGTTGGAAAAGACCTCTGAGATCATCAAGTCCAACCTTTGACCTAATTGATAACCCATCTGTATTGATTGAGTCTGTCTGAGATGGAGCCCATTTCCCCATACAGCAGCCCTCACAGTGCTGTGCTGTGCATTGGTAGCTGGAACGGTGCCGATAACACATCAGTGTTTTGACGACCGCTGAGCACAGCATCAGGACTGTAGTGTCCCTTTCCCAACTAAGGGCAAGATTCTGGGAAGGGACAAAAGTGGGCCAGCTGACCCAGAGTGACTAAAGGGATATTCCATACCATATGACGTCAGCTCAACTATAAAGCCAAGAAGCAGGAAGTGGCGGGGGCATCCACTGTCTCCCATGATGGCTCACCAAGAGAACCACTACACGTGTTGAAGCCCTACTTCTCTGGATGTGGCCGGTCATTGCTGCTGATGGGAAGTAGAGATTAGATTAGTGCTTTGCTTTTGCGCGGGCTTTGCTTTGCTTTCGCTTTTGCTTTTAGTAAACTGCCTTATCCCAACTCACTGTTTACCATCTCATTCTTTTCCCCTGCCTGGCTGTGGAGAAGAAGAGGGGGTTAGAGCCACTGGGCACCTGGTGGCCAGCCAAGTTTAACTCATTACACCCATCTAAAAATTCCATTTCCATGGATAATTTTATTCTCTGAAAATCATTTAGAATTACTAACTTACATATAAGGTGACCTGCAACACCAGGTATGAACTATATTAAAATTAGAAAAGGACAGACTAGAAGAGGCAGATTAGGCGGTTCATTCACTTGCATATTGCTCACTGTGAGAATTCTAAAAATTACAAGACACTATCTTGTCTTCATAATAGTTTATAAAACGAAATCATAATGCTCTTGCCAGTATTTATACAACCTTTCAAAAATGCAGCAGAATTGTTGCTTTACTGGTAGCTTTAGATTCACAAATAGGACATAAAGTTTGCTTCAACATATAAATGAACAGGTATCTCCCTCCAGTGAACTTCTATGGACATAACTATAGAAAAGTTCTTTCACAGTGCCAGCATACTCACAAACCAAGAGGACATCCAGCAAAACTTATTCTTTTCAATGCACTAGATGGTGATCAATCTGGCACCATGTCTGCAACACTAACAACAAGATTCCGAAAATTAGCAGTATCAAGGCTAAATACATAATTCTGCTGCAATCTTACTCAATGTCATTGGTAAACAAATTAAGTTTTTCTCTGTTTCTGCTGAAGATACATATAAAAAACAGCACTAAATAATAGAAGAACTTTATCTGTAAGACATTTATTTTACATCTCTAAAGAGAAGGTGTGTTACCTGATCTCAATGTGGCAAACTTTTTGGGACATAGTATTTTTAGGAAAGCCATTCGAAACCTCATATGACAGAGAGGGTAAAGAAATGGGTTCAAAGAGGAATTCATCCACAAAAGCCAAAAGGCCGCTTCATACAGGGAATTATGAATGCAACCTCCTTGGCAGGCCCCACGAATAATCATTAGTAAAGTGTACGGGGCCCAGCAAATGGCAAACACACACACAATTATGGCAAGTGACTTCGCGATTTTCTTATCCCGCTGCAGTTTTGGCCCAGTCCTTGAACAGAAAGAAACAGAAAAGTCCCTTCTGAGAGCTGTAGGACTGGTTTCTGTTTGAGATGGACAGTTGGCCTTCACTGCAGGTCTCCACGACCTCGTTAGTGATGAAACGCTGTCCTCTGCTTCTGATGAAGGAGAAGATGCCCCTGA